>WWET01000980.1:321230-331392 GCA_011038615.1 Limnodynastes dumerilii
ATCTAAAATCCTTAACCCCTTGCTTGCTAGATGCCTGACCAGGACACCTGCCTACTGTTTAAGGCCCTGAGGCCCTATGGGGTCCTTGGTTCTTATTATACCTTGTGAAATGATGGTTGATTTCTATGGAATGACAGCTGTTTTAAATGTCATGTCAAAACAAAAAAGTCAATTAAATTGACTTTTTACAAAAGACAGTACTAACTCCTTTAGATCCTCTAAACCTACATCCTTTGTGCATGCATTCTCCCAAACACTGCCCCATACAACATGGTGCACCTTGTGGAATGATAGCATTTTATATGTTATGGGCTGAATGTATAGGTTTTAGGGATCTGTAAGTATTTTTTTTTGAACAGTAGTTATTTTGATGACTTTTTTGCTTTGACATAATATATTCAACATATAAAATTGCTGTCATTCCACAAGGTGTACCATGTTTGTGAGGGATGCGGTTGCTGGTCTGGGCAGCCCTATTTCGACAAGGATATAGCCACCGTGCTGATATACAACATAGAAAATTGCATTGGGAAAGGGTCAAAATAGGTACCTGTGACGAGCTGCGACAGCTACAGCGGGCTTAGATTAGGTTTAGGCCTAAAGAAGGGACGGTTAGGCTTCCAGATGGGAAGGTTAGGTTTAGGGCTTAAGGGGAGGGTTAGTTTTAAACTGGGAGACAAGAACAGTTAGGATTTGAGTTCAATAAGGGGAAGGAGAGGGTTAGGCTGCAGGGGGTGTGGGTCTGCGGAAAGAGCAGCCCTATTTCGATAGGGCAATTTTCTCCCAGACAGTTTCAAACTGACTGGGATTTCGATGGCTGTCACGTTCAAGGGGGGTTTGGGATCTGTCCCGGGTGTCAGAGATGAATACGACGGAGATGGCTTGAATTGGAAGTGAGCTGGTTTAATGAAGGACGGGGGCATACAGGCAATGAACAAAACAATAGTCTATGAATCAGGAGGTGCAGGGGAACCAAGGGGATTGGATGTGCACTGGGATAAAGCAAAAGTCCGTGAACAGGGGTACCCCCTGGTGGAGGAGAGTAGAAGCAACAGGAGACTACCCTTGGGTAGCTGTAGCAATAAAAGTCCGGGTGGGATAAGCTGGAGAGTTGGTTGCAGAGTTGGTTTGCAGAGTTGGTTTGCAGAGTTGGTTTGCAGAGTTGGTTTGCAGAGTTGGTTTGCAGAGTTGGTTTGCAGAGTTGGTTTGCAGAGTTGGTTTGCAGAGTTGGTTTGCAGAGTTGGTTTGCAGAGTTGGTTTGCAGAGTTGGTTTGCAGAGTTGGTTTGCAGAGTTGGTTTGCAGAGTTGGTTTGCAGAGTTGGTTTGCAGAGTTGGTTTGCAGAGTTGGTTTGCAGAGTTGGTTTGCAGAGTTGGTTGGATCCAGGCAGCAGGAACTGTGGAGTTGGAGTCAGCAGAAACGGAGTCAGCGGGGCCGGAGTCAGCAGAACTGATGTCAGCAGGGTTGAACCAACTGGACCGCAGGACTGGAACTCTGGACTGGACCTTAGGACTGGACCTCAGGACGAAACCTCAGGACTGGACCTTAGGACTGGACCGCAAGACTGAGCCGCAGGACTGAACCACAGGACTGGACCAACAGGACTGGAGCAGGCAGGACCAACAGGACTGGACCAACAGGACTGGAGCAGGCAGGACCAACAGGACTAGACCAACAGGACTGGAACAGGCAGGACCAACAGGACTGGACCAACAGGACGGGAGCAGGCAGGACCAACAGGACTGGACCAACAGGACGGGAGCAGGCAGGACCAACAGGACTGGACCAACAGGACGGGAGCAGGCAGGACCAACAGGACTGGACCAACAGGACGGGAGCAGGCAGGACCAACAGGACTGGACCAACAGGACGGGAGCAGGCAGGACCAACAGGACTGGACCAACAGGACTGGAGCAGGCAGGACCAACAGGACCGGGCCAACAGGACTGGATCAGGCAGGAATGGACCAGGCAGGAATGGACCAGGCAGGAATGGACCAGGCAGGAATGGACCAGGCAGGAATGGACCAGGCAGGAATGGACCAGGCAGGAATGGACCAGGCAGGAATGGACCAGGCAGGAATGGACCAGGCAGGAATGGACCAGGCAGGAATGGACCAGGCAGGAATGGACCAGGCAGGAATGGACCAGGCAGGAATGGACCAGGCAGGAATGGACCAGGCAGGAATGGACCAGGCAGGAATGGACCAGGCAGGAATGGACCAGGCAGGAATGGACCAGGCAGGAATGGACCAGGCAGGAATGGACCAGGCAGGAATGGACCAGGCAGGAATGGACCAGGCAGGAATGGACCAGGCAGGAATGGACCAGGCAGGAATGGACCAGGCAGGAATGGACCAGGCAGGAATGGACCAGGCAGGAATGGACCAGGCAGGAATGGACCAGGCAGGAATGGACCAGGCAGGAATGGACCAGGCAGGAATGGACCAGGCAGGAATGGACCAGGCAGGAATGGACCAGGCAGGAATGGACCAGGCAGGAATGGACCAGGCAGGAATGGACCAGGCAGGAATGGACCAGGCAGGAATGGACCAGGCAGGAATGGACCAGGCAGGAATGGACCAGGCAGGAATGGACCAGGCAGGAATGGACCAGGCAGGAATGGACCAGGCAGGAATGGACCAGGCAGGAATGGACCAGGCAGGAATGGACCAGGCAGGAATGGACCAGGCAGGAATGGACCAGGCAGGAATGGACCAGGCAGGAATGGACCAGGCAGGAATGGACCAGGCAGGAATGGACCAGGCAGGAATGGACCAGGCAGGAATGGACCAGGCAGGAATGGACCAGGCAGGAATGGACCAGGCAGGAATGGACCAGGCAGGAATGGACCAGGCAGGAATGGACCAGGCAGGAATGGACCAGGCAGGAATGGACCAGGCAGGAATGGACCAGGCAGGAATGGACCAGGCAGGAATGGACCAGGCAGGAATGGACCAGGCAGGAATGGACCAGGCAGGAATGGACCAGGCAGGAATGGACCAGGCAGGAATGGACCAGGCAGGAATGGACCAGGCAGGAATGGACCAGGCAGGAATGGACCAGGCAGGAATGGACCAGGCAGGAATGGACCAGGCAGGAATGGACCAGGCAGGAATGGACCAGGCAGGAATGGACCAGGCAGGAATGGACCAGGCAGGAATGGACCAGGCAGGAATGGACCAGGCAGGAATGGACCAGGCAGGAATGGACCAGGCAGGAATGGACCAGGCAGGAATGGACCAGGCAGGAATGGACCAGGCAGGAATGGACCAGGCAGGAATGGACCAGGCAGGAATGGACCAGGCAGGAATGGACCAGGCAGGAATGGACCAGGCAGGAATGGACCAGGCAGGAATGGACCAGGCAGGAATGGACCAGGCAGGAATGGACCAGGCAGGAATGGACCAGGCAGGAATGGACCAGGCAGGAATGGACCAGGCAGGAATGGACCAGGCAGGAATGGACCAGGCAGGAATGGACCAGGCAGGAATGGACCAGGCAGGAATGGACCAGGCAGGAATGGACCAGGCAGGAATGGACCAGGCAGGAATGGACCAGGCAGGAATGGACCAGGCAGGAATGGACCAGGCAGGAATGGACCAGGCAGGAATGGACCAGGCAGGAATGGACCAGGCAGGAATGGACCAGGCAGGAATGGACCAGGCAGGAATGGACCAGGCAGGAATGGACCAGGCAGGAATGGACCAGGCAGGAATGGACCAGGCAGGAATGGACCAGGCAGGAATGGACCAGGCAGGAATGGACCAGGCAGGAATGGACCAGGCAGGAATGGACCAGGCAGGAATGGACCAGGCAGGAATGGACCAGGCAGGAATGGACCAGGCAGGAATGGACCAGGCAGGAATGGACCAGGCAGGAATGGACCAGGCAGGAATGGACCAGGCAGGAATGGACCAGGCAGGAATGGACCAGGCAGGAATGGACCAGGCAGGAATGGACCAGGCAGGAATGGACCAGGCAGGAATGGACCAGGCAGGAATGGACCAGGCAGGAATGGACCAGGCAGGAATGGACCAGGCAGGAATGGACCAGGCAGGAATGGACCAGGCAGGAATGGACCAGGCAGGAATGGACCAGGCAGGAATGGACCAGGCAGGAATGGACCAGGCAGGAATGGACCAGGCAGGAATGGACCAGGCAGGAATGGACCAGGCAGGAATGGACCAGGCAGGAATGGACCAGGCAGGAATGGACCAGGCAGGAATGGACCAGGCAGGAATGGACCAGGCAGGAATGGACCAGGCAGGAATGGACCAGGCAGGAATGGACCAGGCAGGAATGGACCAGGCAGGAATGGACCAGGCAGGAATGGACCAGGCAGGAATGGACCAGGCAGGAATGGACCAGGCAGGAATGGACCAGGCAGGAATGGACCAGGCAGGAATGGACCAGGCAGGAATGGACCAGGCAGGAATGGACCAGGCAGGAATGGACCAGGCAGGAATGGACCAGGCAGGAATGGACCAGGCAGGAATGGACCAGGCAGGAATGGACCAGGCAGGAATGGACCAGGCAGGAATGGACCAGGCAGGAATGGACCAGGCAGGAATGGACCAGGCAGGAATGGACCAGGCAGGAATGGACCAGGCAGGAATGGACCAGGCAGGAATGGACCAGGCAGGAATGGACCAGGCAGGAATGGACCAGGCAGGAATGGACCAGGCAGGAATGGACCAGGCAGGAATGGACCAGGCAGGAATGGACCAGGCAGGAATGGACCAGGCAGGAATGGACCAGGCAGGAATGGACCAGGCAGGAATGGACCAGGCAGGAATGGACCAGGCAGGAATGGACCAGGCAGGAATGGACCAGGCAGGAATGGACCAGGCAGGAATGGACCAGGCAGGAATGGACCAGGCAGGAATGGACCAGGCAGGAATGGACCAGGCAGGAATGGACCAGGCAGGAATGGACCAGGCAGGAATGGACCAGGCAGGAATGGACCAGGCAGGAATGGACCAGGCAGGAATGGACCAGGCAGGAATGGACCAGGCAGGAATGGACCAGGCAGGAATGGACCAGGCAGGAATGGACCAGGCAGGAATGGACCAGGCAGGAATGGACCAGGCAGGAATGGACCAGGCAGGAATGGACCAGGCAGGAATGGACCAGGCAGGAATGGACCAGGCAGGAATGGACCAGGCAGGAATGGACCAGGCAGGAATGGACCAGGCAGGAATGGACCAGGCAGGAATGGACCAGGCAGGAATGGACCAGGCAGGAATGGACCAGGCAGGAATGGACCAGGCAGGAATGGACCAGGCAGGAATGGACCAGGCAGGAATGGACCAGGCAGGAATGGACCAGGCAGGAATGGACCAGGCAGGAATGGACCAGGCAGGAATGGACCAGGCAGGAATGGACCAGGCAGGAATGGACCAGGCAGGAATGGACCAGGCAGGAATGGACCAGGCAGGAATGGACCAGGCAGGAATGGACCAGGCAGGAATGGACCAGGCAGGAATGGACCAGGCAGGAATGGACCAGGCAGGAATGGACCAGGCAGGAATGGACCAGGCAGGAATGGACCAGGCAGGAATGGACCAGGCAGGAATGGACCAGGCAGGAATGGACCAGGCAGGAATGGACCAGGCAGGAATGGACCAGGCAGGAATGGACCAGGCAGGAATGGACCAGGCAGGAATGGACCAGGCAGGAATGGACCAGGCAGGAATGGACCAGGCAGGAATGGACCAGGCAGGAATGGACCAGGCAGGAATGGACCAGGCAGGAATGGACCAGGCAGGAATGGACCAGGCAGGAATGGACCAGGCAGGAATGGACCAGGCAGGAATGGACCAGGCAGGAATGGACCAGGCAGGAATGGACCAGGCAGGAATGGACCAGGCAGGAATGGACCAGGCAGGAATGGACCAGGCAGGAATGGACCAGGCAGGAATGGACCAGGCAGGAATGGACCAGGCAGGAATGGACCAGGCAGGAATGGACCAGGCAGGAATGGACCAGGCAGGAATGGACCAGGCAGGAATGGACCAGGCAGGAATGGACCAGGCAGGAATGGACCAGGCAGGAATGGACCAGGCAGGAATGGACCAGGCAGGAATGGACCAGGCAGGAATGGACCAGGCAGGAATGGACCAGGCAGGAATGGACCAGGCAGGAATGGACCAGGCAGGAATGGACCAGGCAGGAATGGACCAGGCAGGAATGGACCAGGCAGGAATGGACCAGGCAGGAATGGACCAGGCAGGAATGGACCAGGCAGGAATGGACCAGGCAGGAATGGACCAGGCAGGAATGGACCAGGCAGGAATGGACCAGGCAGGAATGGACCAGGCAGGAATGGACCAGGCAGGAATGGACCAGGCAGGAATGGACCAGGCAGGAATGGACCAGGCAGGAATGGACCAGGCAGGAATGGACCAGGCAGGAATGGACCAGGCAGGAATGGACCAGGCAGGAATGGACCAGGCAGGAATGGACCAGGCAGGAATGGACCAGGCAGGAATGGACCAGGCAGGAATGGACCAGGCAGGAATGGACCAGGCAGGAATGGACCAGGCAGGAATGGACCAGGCAGGAATGGACCAGGCAGGAATGGACCAGGCAGGAATGGACCAGGCAGGAATGGACCAGGCAGGAATGGACCAGGCAGGAATGGACCAGGCAGGAATGGACCAGGCAGGAATGGACCAGGCAGGAATGGACCAGGCAGGAATGGACCAGGCAGGAATGGACCAGGCAGGAATGGACCAGGCAGGAATGGACCAGGCAGGAATGGACCAGGCAGGAATGGACCAGGCAGGAATGGACCAGGCAGGAATGGACCAGGCAGGAATGGACCAGGCAGGAATGGACCAGGCAGGAATGGACCAGGCAGGAATGGACCAGGCAGGAATGGACCAGGCAGGAATGGACCAGGCAGGAATGGACCAGGCAGGAATGGACCAGGCAGGAATGGACCAGGCAGGAATGGACCAGGCAGGAATGGACCAGGCAGGAATGGACCAGGCAGGAATGGACCAGGCAGGAATGGACCAGGCAGGAATGGACCAGGCAGGAATGGACCAGGCAGGAATGGACCAGGCAGGAATGGACCAGGCAGGAATGGACCAGGCAGGAATGGACCAGGCAGGAATGGACCAGGCAGGAATGGACCAGGCAGGAATGGACCAGGCAGGAATGGACCAGGCAGGAATGGACCAGGCAGGAATGGACCAGGCAGGAATGGACCAGGCAGGAATGGACCAGGCAGGAATGGACCAGGCAGGAATGGACCAGGCAGGAATGGACCAGGCAGGAATGGACCAGGCAGGAATGGACCAGGCAGGAATGGACCAGGCAGGAATGGACCAGGCAGGAATGGACCAGGCAGGAATGGACCAGGCAGGAATGGACCAGGCAGGAATGGACCAGGCAGGAATGGACCAGGCAGGAATGGACCAGGCAGGAATGGACCAGGCAGGAATGGACCAGGCAGGAATGGACCAGGCAGGAATGGACCAGGCAGGAATGGACCAGGCAGGAATGGACCAGGCAGGAATGGACCAGGCAGGAATGGACCAGGCAGGAATGGACCAGGCAGGAATGGACCAGGCAGGAATGGACCAGGCAGGAATGGACCAGGCAGGAATGGACCAGGCAGGAATGGACCAGGCAGGAATGGACCAGGCAGGAATGGACCAGGCAGGAATGGACCAGGCAGGAATGGACCAGGCAGGAATGGACCAGGCAGGAATGGACCAGGCAGGAATGGACCAGGCAGGAATGGACCAGGCAGGAATGGACCAGGCAGGAATGGACCAGGCAGGAATGGACCAGGCAGGAATGGACCAGGCAGGAATGGACCAGGCAGGAATGGACCAGGCAGGAATGGACCAGGCAGGAATGGACCAGGCAGGAATGGACCAGGCAGGAATGGACCAGGCAGGAATGGACCAGGCAGGAATGGACCAGGCAGGAATGGACCAGGCAGGAATGGACCAGGCAGGAATGGACCAGGCAGGAATGGACCAGGCAGGAATGGACCAGGCAGGAATGGACCAGGCAGGAATGGACCAGGCAGGAATGGACCAGGCAGGAATGGACCAGGCAGGAATGGACCAGGCAGGAATGGACCAGGCAGGAATGGACCAGGCAGGAATGGACCAGGCAGGAATGGACCAGGCAGGAATGGACCAGGCAGGAATGGACCAGGCAGGAATGGACCAGGCAGGAATGGACCAGGCAGGAATGGACCAGGCAGGAATGGACCAGGCAGGAATGGACCAGGCAGGAATGGACCAGGCAGGAATGGACCAGGCAGGAATGGACCAGGCAGGAATGGACCAGGCAGGAATGGACCAGGCAGGAATGGACCAGGCAGGAATGGACCAGGCAGGAATGGACCAGGCAGGAATGGACCAGGCAGGAATGGACCAGGCAGGAATGGACCAGGCAGGAATGGACCAGGCAGGAATGGACCAGGCAGGAATGGACCAGGCAGGAATGGACCAGGCAGGAATGGACCAGGCAGGAATGGACCAGGCAGGAATGGACCAGGCAGGAATGGACCAGGCAGGAATGGACCAGGCAGGAATGGACCAGGCAGGAATGGACCAGGCAGGAATGGACCAGGCAGGAATGGACCAGGCAGGAATGGACCAGGCAGGAATGGACCAGGCAGGAATGGACCAGGCAGGAATGGACCAGGCAGGAATGGACCAGGCAGGAATGGACCAGGCAGGAATGGACCAGGCAGGAATGGACCAGGCAGGAATGGACCAGGCAGGAATGGACCAGGCTGAGGCGAATACAGTGTTCCGAAAGGTAAGGCAAAAACTACCCCAACCATTCCCCTAATTCTAACCCTAACCCTCCCCTTCCATTACCCTAACCCTCCCTTCCCCGCAGCCTGACCCTATTTCTCCCTCCCTTCAGCCTGTCCCTAACCCAATATCTCCCGAAGTCTGACCCTTATTCTTCGCTCCCTGCAGCCTGACCCTAACCCTCCCTCTCTCGCAGCCTTACCTTAACCATCCCTCCCCTGCAGCCTTACCTTAACCATCCCTCCCCTGCAGCCTGACCCTAACCCTCCCTTTCCCGCACCCTGAAGAGGTAACTCACCTTTCCCTGCGGTCCTGCGGTAGCGGCAGTGACAGGATAGCGGCAGTGTTTCCGAAAAAGAATGGGTGAGTATGCTGATCAGCATACTCACCCATTCTGAAATAAAATTCTAAACTGGAGGGTATTCGACATAGGGACATCCAAAAAGGAAATTTTCTAACAGGGAACTGCGTCCGGGCTGCAGGAAAGAGTAGGGTTAGATTGCAAGGGCTTACCTATCAGCAGCACCGTCGCTGACGAAACTGGAGACTTCCAGCATTTTTCATAAGGAATAAGTGTTTTTATACAGTTCAAATGTTTGTTATTTTTTTTAATTTTATTTCATATTCTACCTTTGCTTTGAATTGGCATTCCATTTTAGCAGACCAGAGATGACATTCTTTTTAATAGCTCCCTATTGTGGTTGTAATTGAGCTAAAGGAGTTTGATGAATGTTATAATTCAGCTCATATAGTAAAAGGGAAAAAAAAGTCTTTAACTCTTTTCAAGATATGGTAAAATAGTAGTAGCATTGGCACTTTAGAAGTTGTTATTTTTCTCCCAGATATTCAGTGCTAAGAACGTTTGTGAAAAACCCATACTTAAATATGACTTTATCATATTGATGTTGTTTTAAGACAATTGCATTTTATTTTTATTGCTTTTTGCATAACACATGGTTTACTTGGCATTATTTATGATTGTGGTATTTAATAATCAAGCACAGCATGCTAAAGAAAAACAAAATACTTTCCAAAAGTCAGGCGATCACTCAGAGGAGAATGCTGTCAAAATGATTGAAGCAGATCAAAGTTAAATGGTTGAAATGCTTGTTTTATACACTGTGTGAGGTTGACGCTTGAACCTCTGATCAAATCCTAGGCCTTTGATGTTGATTTGTTGCTCTTTTTATCTTTTGTTTATGAATATTCATAACCCAAATCTAAAAAAGCACATGGAACATGCTAAAAGGGCTATTAAATCATACAAACTGGCTAGTGCTGTTTTCTTCTGTCGTATACAACAGATCACAAATTTGATTAATAAAAAACTATTTTAAACATGAATATGTACTTTTTTTCTATATTTATTTATA
>WWET01000980.1:341386-354196 GCA_011038615.1 Limnodynastes dumerilii
CTACATCATATGTATCCTGCAACCCCCATCATGTGTATCCTGCACCCCCCATCATGTGTATCCTGCACCCCCATCATGTGTATCCAGCAAAGCGAGACTGTCCCGCTGAAATCGGGACACTTGTGAGGTATGCAGTACCTGATGTCACAGAAGAAACATCTCTCTGTCTCTCTCTCTCTCTCACACACACACACACACACACTCACCCTCATACTGACAAAGTACCTGATGCTACAAATGCAGTATACTACATGATGTAGCAGCAGGTACAGATATGAAAATAAATGGAAGAAACACTGGCTCATCCTCCAATCAGGAGACTGGTTTCATGGTTGCATCACAGAGCACCTGTTGCCCTTACTGTACAATTAGAATATATCCTTAACCCCACCTTGCATATGAGACGTCTGCATCCTGTCCTGTTCTGATAGACTTCCAGTATAGAAGTTTGACCCTTGTGCTCACATGCACTGCTCTTTACCAACTGAAAACAAACATTTTGCTGGAGTCTGGATCCGGTCCACAATGCCCACATTGATTTGTTGGTTGCAAGGGGCCTAAAGTGCATATGACTATAAATATTGTGCCTGTTTGTGCACATTCATATTGCAAGGAAAAACAATGCATATTAATGTCAATCACATAAATCACTTCTTATAATTTTAACTCTGACTGATTATTATTATTATTATTATTAATATTATTATTATTATAGTTTTTATTTTGTTTATTAGTTATGTTTTAATATTAAAACTGGTTAAACATTGTTATTATATGTAAATTTGCCATTTAACGATAATCTTGTTGTTATTTTGTTTTGTTTGTCCTTATTTTCTGTGAATGACAAATAACTGTTTTAAAAATATAATTATGAGGTGGCATCATCTACCTACATATAAGTATCTTGGGATAATATGTGGGTAGGTGGTAATTTGAATACATCTCAACTCAAGTGGGAAGGAAACTGGAACAGTGACAGAATGTAGTATAAATATGAGTGTTCCACATAGGGCACAATATATATAGATGCCACAGCTTTGCATCTTATGATAAATAGAAGTGGGTTTAGCTAGTGCATGGCTAAGTGCCATCAACAGAGATATGTGTATTACCAAACAATAGAGAAGCAGTCATAGCATTGTGCTGGCTCCATCTGTCATAATAAGCATGACTACAGATAAGATGTAGATCTTGTGCATTATATTGTTTTCCATGCACAGTGTCAATATCAATTGCTGCCCATAAGGTAAAATACAGTATTGTACAATACTCCATTGTTTGTTCTGTGCCTTACATAGTAGTTAATGCTCCAATATAACACTATAATGTTGATCTTTCACTTGGATTATGAAGTATGTACAAAAGACTAGAGGAGAGTTAATTTGATAAACAAATCTCTAAAAAAAAAAGGTATTCATTGCACTAGGTGTGGAGCTACTTTTGACTGGCCAGAGTCAGGTCCCTGAAGCGGCTATCCACAGGGCTGCAATAACATGCTTGTTTAACTGCAGGCAATACTATCTACACAACTAATCAAAAGGAGTAAAATAGTAGTGTGCAAAAGTCATAGGACCTTGTTCAGCCTTTGCACAGAGCTCCCAAGTGTCCCGATTTGAGCGGGACAGTCCTACTTTAGGGGGCTGTCCTGCCCGCCTTCCAGCTTGTCCCGAGAGATCAGACTCTCTGGACAATTTATTTATTTTTTCTTTTTTTTTAAAGTCCTTGCACAGAATATGTCTGCGGTCACGCGAAGAATGGCTAATACAGGGTTCCAATGGGAGCCCTGTATAAGTAGTTAGTCACATGACAGCACACCAGACAACGCCGGAGAGACGACAGAAGGAGAAGGAGACAAGAATTCAAAGATAAGTTAATAACAAGGGTCTGGCATGGCATATGGGCAGATTGGAGGCTGACAATTGGGGGCAGACAAGAAGGCAGGCACATTGGCATATAATTGGGGCAGATATTGGAGACTGGTACTGGCATTTGGGGGCAGATGGAGGCTGACAATTGGGTGCAGACATTGGAGACAGGCATTGGTAGCAGTGGGAGGTGGGAGGGATTTAGATTAACCAGGCAGGGTGGAGGGAGGCAGGGAAAGGCAGTGACTGTGCAGAGTTTCCTTCTTAAGAGGGAAACTCTGCACGGTTAGATAAGGTAGCGCTATGGCACTCGTAAGTACCATAAGGTACCTAAAAACTGGCGTGGGGTGGGGTGGGGAAGGGAATCGGAGAAGTAAGTGCAGATACATGTGTATCCGCACATACGGATCACACTCGCAAGTGTAAATCCGGTACTTCGTCCCACTGCAAGCCTAAGGAGTGATAGTACTAAGCTGGTTGTGGCAGATGCTTTTAAACAATGTTCAGTGCACGCGCAGAACAGCAGCCAGTCCTTTAGCTGTACTGGACCCAGGCCCACCCCCCCTTTAAAAAAAAAAAATATGTAAGATATGTATGTGTCTGGCCATTTTTTTTCAATCTCCTTGTATGTACCCAACCATCCACTTCTGCCCTTTGTATTTGTCCAGCCTTATTTCTGCCCCTCTGTGTGTCCAGTTTTCATTTCTGCCTCTTGTATGTATGTCCAACCTCCAGTTTTGCACCTGGCATGTGTGGTCAGCCTCCATTTCTGACTCTTATGTGTGTCCAGTTTTCATTTCTGCTCCTAGTATGTGTGTCCAGCCTCCAATTTTGCCCCGGGCATGTGTGTTCAGCCTCCAATATAGCCACTTGTATGTGTGTCGATTCTTTTTCTGCTCCTTCTATGTGCCCTGCTTTCATTTATTCCCCTTATATGTGTTCGTTTTCCATTTCTACCCTTTCTAAGTGAACAGATTTTCTCTTTTTTTAACCTATTCTAAACTGACTTACCTTTGCTGTCTTCTTTTCCCACTTCTTCCTTCCTCCGTGGTGCTCTGCTTGAATGACACTTCCTAACAGCGTCATTCATATATACTGTATTGGTTATACGGGAGCTCTGAATCTGTTTCCATGAATGATGCTGCCACATAGATTAAATCAGTGTTATTTAATTAAACAGGTTTGTCACTCCAGGGTTACCGTAGGAGTGCTGTATAGCCAGCACTGTTTATGTGACTGTCGCGGACTATGTGACAGTGACCCTTTAAGTCACCATGAGGCGTGCCCTGGGCAATTGTCCATCCGCCCGTGGAAATGGCCATGACCTTTGGTTCCCTTGTGGCAAATCCCACACATTAACTATCTGTTTAAACAAACCTCTGATTTATTTTAGTATTTGCTTGTGTTTTTGTTAAACCAGATGTTAACAGATAATTCACTGTGACACAAACACCACAGTTTGCTAATTTAATGAGCTTTAAATTGCTGGACACACCTATTTCAGGAAATATACAAAAACTGCTACAACTTGACCATGTCAGTATGAATACACTGCCTCACAAATGTTTTAACAAAGATCTTAAGTAGAATGACATCTGTTAAATGCGGTGTAGTTTTTACTGCACGTCCAATTTATTTTTATCACACAGTCAACATATTTATATGCCCTGGAAAAACATTAATAATTCTTTGTTCACAAGAAAACCTTATAAATATGACAAATAGTATTGAACAGGTTTCATGAAAGATCTTTAAAGATGAGCTGCATTTTGTTTTGCTCAAATATATGGCAGAAATTATAATCCACTTACCAATACCACAATTTAACTCAATCAGTTGATTTTAATTTCAGGTTACATTGAAGAGCTTAATGTTAAGTGATATTTTTATCACTCTGTTGAAATATACTTTGGGTATAATTTAGCCTGAGGCAGAACACTTTACAGCTGCTTGTGTCAGCACTTCATTGGCCTCTCAACTTTGTTACTCTCTGAAGTTTCCATCATGTAGGGGCAAGTTGGCCTTTGTTGTTTGCATTCTGAATACAATCACCACCTGGCTGGTGTTAAACATAGCAAAAATAACCACCTTACAAAGTTCTTCTGTAATGTGGTTGGAAGCCACATCTTTACATAAACCAATTAACACATGTAGTACAAGGCCCACAGATAGCAAACTAACCTTATCTATATCTCCGTGCACATATATTCCAAATGGTATTTCATGAATAACTGAATGTTTGACTTTAAATTAAATAAGATGAAATTATTCATTTCTGCTGTGGTTTCAACACTCCCATTAAAAAAGAGTGCAATCCAGCAATATTAGTGCATTCAAATATTCATTTTAGTTCTTTAGTTTGTGCATGTGACAAAGATAGAGAAAATGACTCTTGTAAGGCTAAGGATGTTCAGCAAGTCTTTCAGAGTTATAGCTGCACTTAACCTTGAGCCAAATAAACTTAGTGTTACTGACTTTTGGTGAAAAAATTTTTTGGCCACAACTCATCAGAACTTAAGAAATTTAGAACACACAAAAAAGTGTCTTTTTTTATGAGTGTGCACGACTACTTGTACACTGATACAGATAGATAGATAGATAGATAGATAGATAGATAGATAGATAGATAGATAGATAGATAGATAACAATATACACATATATATGTATGCATATATACATATATAGCATAGCATAATGTGACATAACATAGAAGATGCTTCACACAAGCATTTAAATGCTTATGGGTGATGACAGGACTGTTAATAATAATAAATAATAAAATATCAGTTTGTTTCTCCACCTTATTTAATACTGTTTTCCGGACTGCCTATATTTCATATCATATTATAAAAGCACATCATTTCATAGCATATCATATAATACATCATCAATTTATCATACATATAATAATAATCTATTACATATACTTTAGTACTCTTTACATTTATATAGTTCAAATGCAATTATAAAAAAAAATCATTCACGATACACATACATCATTTACATATAAATTACATGTAAAACTCACATTAAATATTTATACTGTATAAGCTAAGTATTCTGGTACTACTGAACTAAATAACAATTATTAAATCCAAACATATAAAGTGCATCGTAAACAAGTCAAGCAAGACATCCATGACATAATTACCATTTAATGAGCAGTCTTTCTCTGCAGCTTCCTCCGACTGCTTTCTATGAACCTCCTGGTGGTACAGACATTGGAGCTGCTTCTCTCATAACTATTGTCCAGCCTGTTACAGAGGCAGCTGGTGCTTAAGGGTCTGAGTTCTGAATAGCAGCTTGGGTCCCAAAGGAGCCTGATGCATAAGAGGATTGATGCTCAAGCCCTCTTGACCTGGGGTTTGGTTGTAGATGGAACTACTATGACCCCTCATGCTATGCCACTGGGGAGGAGTATTCTATCATTTTTATTGCTGTTTAATTTTATGTCGACCAAAAAGGGAGTATGACAGTTCCCACACATAAATGCAAATATAGATAAAGTGTGTACCAACTGAAGTGCTTAAGCCAGAAGAAGGTATTGCTATGGCAGTGCTGTGCATTAACCGTGTCTCATCTTTTATATATTCAGCAGCGGCCTGAGGTACTCAGTTACATAGGTCCTTTATTCTCCAAGGTACTATAAAAGAAATCAAGATATTTAACATAGATTATATATTAGTCTAAGAAAATAACAAAATACCAAAAATTTGAATTGAACCATAAAATTTTTTAATGATATATGTATAGTGTAGTCAGGCAGATTACAAGAAAAGAGAAATGTTAGTTTGAATTAAATGAAATTTAAATATAAATAAATCAATAGATAAAACATAAGCATATATAAATAAATATATATATACACTTAGAGGCTGATCCAGAAGTGAACACACAGTCAATGGTGTGATACAGCTTGGTGTGATTTCGTATTGCACATATTTATACTGCGCATAGAGGTATAGTTCAGCATAGTCAGTGTGCATCTAGGGCGTGCTCGTGTAGTTATGTCTTTTGTTTCCCCCATTAAATTCATTCTTGGACATAGTTTTAGTGAATTGAGATTAAGGGCCAGATTTACTAAGCTGCGGGTTTGGAAAAGCAGAGATGTTGCCCATGCAAGTAGCCGTGCTGTACTTGCATAGACATTAAGATCTGCTGTTGCTTGCACTTTTAGATTTCACACAGTCCGCCCATATTTTGCATTTCAGATGTACAGGATGTTTGACGTGTGTTGATAACATATGGGTGCCCTTCTGGAATAGCCCCTGAATTTTTACTAGCCACATTTTATTACTTTGCTAAAAAGTGTGCATTTCTTTTGTAAGAAGTCTTTACAGAATATATTCAGTTTATGAAAAAATAAATGAACAGTAATAAAAGAATGAAAGGTACTATAGAGCGATATGACAGAACAACAATACTCTATCTGCTAATTATACTGGGTTCAAAACATAGAAACAACATACAGGAGTGAAAGGACTTTAAAAGGATGATTTCTTGGAAAGTGGTAAACCATAGGAATGTAAAATGGGTGTTTAACTATGTATATGTAATGTGTTAATGAAAAGGTATGTACTGCCTGATTTAACATGTAAAATAAATCTGCTTTGTTAGAGATTATTAATTTAATTCCATAATGTGAATTTAATATACACCGCAGTCTCTAATAAAAGTATCATACATGTCTTATTATAGCCTGCTGTAATACCTATGGATTAACTATAATTGTGAGAAGCAAACTAATCACTTGAAACCTTCATGAAATATGATAAACAAATACAGCCTCACTCTCTGAGACCATGTTTCTATTTGTTCTCAAATCTATTTTCGCTCTTTGTAAATTAATTACTTTAAAAACACATAAAAGATGCAGAAATAGCTCTGCATGTTTTTTCCCATCTAAAAGATGATCACATTCCAGCTAATTGCTACACAGCCACGTTTTTACATTTCTCTGCCTTGGTGATGATTTACGTGATCCAGAAAACTCTTTGGGTAATAGAAGTTGTCAACATGAATTGTGCTGTGCCAATCTACTCATGTTTAGCAGCAGAATATAATACATGATGGTGTGACAATAGTTTCATCTGTCAGTCTAAATGCAGTATAGCTCCATTACATTCCTTGCCCCTATTAATGTAACATGAATCTACCAGTGTCAATACACTGTAACAATAGATTTAAAGGACAATTATGTGCTACATAGTCAGCTAAGATTATCCAATTAGTACAAGACTGTGGTCTGGCAGCACTTTCTTGATCAGGGCTTTATTGATGTTTGAGATTCTATAGCCATAATAGGCAATCTGGAGGTAATTTATGCCACCTCAGCCAAGCTAGCTTTTACAGCAATCTACACAAGTTATTTTTACAGTCAGATGAAGCTGAATTATCAATTATGCACTGTCGATAATATCCAAACTTGGTAAGGTTGATGAAAACTTCTATGCATTAATGCCTAATT
Organism: Limnodynastes dumerilii; assembly: GCA_011038615.1. Lineage (NCBI taxonomy): Eukaryota > Metazoa > Chordata > Amphibia > Anura > Limnodynastidae > Limnodynastes > Limnodynastes dumerilii. The sequence continues at coordinate 348,720 of WWET01000980.1, forward strand.
ATTTATTGCTCAGGTGGTTTCTTGATACCCATATAACAAAACATACAAGCACAGTTTCCAAAATGTAAGCATACTTTTTCCACATGTTGCGTGTAATATATAACTTCACAAATTGTTGTTTATTGTATTCTCAGATTTTAAGGACATATGTATTAATAAGCAATGAGACTAAACACACCCAACAAGTACAGACCTGAGTGGAATACACATAATTAAGTCTTGCAACTACATTACCAGTAGTATATAATTATAAGAAAAACTTACCAATATACTAAAGGTCTGATGCATAGTGGAGCACAAGTAAGTTGACAAAGTGCATTTTGAGCATGCTAAAAAAAATGCATGTTATTTGTAGTTATATGTGACCATATGTAATCATGGTGCACACCAACCTGAGACTGAAGTAATAATGGAGAAACTTCAACCATAAGATCAATGCAGAGCTTAAAAAAAAAAAAAAAAATCACATTTACAACTATTTTAGATGCATCTCTGCTGCATCTGCTAGAACTTGGTGTAACAGAAATGTCCATAATAATGATGATGGGGAGTAGTAGAGTGGGCCTCCATACTGGATTTGACTCCGATTGGTGTATAATAAAGCAAATCAATGCTCTAATTTACAGCACTGTGGATAGTCTGAAGCTTGAGCAAAGTGTAGATGATGGTGTGGATTTCATGGATAAGTATGGGATTTTACTTTGGGACATATATATTTGGACTTTATTTATTGCACAAACTTTTTACCTAATCTGGTTGGTTAGGACTTGCATCATAGGATATGGCGATATGCTTGTGTACGTCCACGCAGTCTATTTAAATGCCATGTTTTAGGCAATGTACTTCCATTCTCCTGTGGTCTAGATAAATACAGATTATATTTTTGCCTCATACAAACTATAACATGTCTATCTGTCCTCCTCCAAGCGTCATCAGCCCAACTTGATTTGGGTTGATTTTCTGGTGATGCTTGTGATGAACAAATTTTACCGCTCCAGCAGGTCAGTATTAGCTCTGGCCAAGTCACGGATCAAATGAAATCCATAAGAAGATAAACACTATAGTCCCCATCCGAAGGAACCAGCATGAAAATGGTATTTATTGTACTCATTGAAATAATGAAATGAAATCTGAATACAGTTTACTCTATGTACTTGTTTTGTAATGTTCGCTTGATTGCATATTTCTTACTTTGCGGATGACAGGACTTCATCTCAAAGACAAGCACCAGGCTGCATGTCCAAGGGACTGGTGTGGGTTGAATCGGAGACGTGTACAGTGATCCAGATTTTTCAACATTCTTTTATCAGGCAGATCCCAAACACAGTTGCAAGCCTGCAGGAAGGTGAAACTCTTTGCGTAGCTGCTAATCCTGTTTGATACTTTTGTGTTCACTTTTCTATTCAGTTGTTTATTGTGCTGCTTTAGTCACTGCACATTCCAAAACAGAGGATGTGGGTGATGATGTTGAGGACAACTGCCAACCCCTTCAGGGTTCTATTCATTCTGATGACCCACCTGTATTGTGCTCATTTCTTGCATGCAATAGGGAAGCACAGGAGAAGATATGTAACGACCAAAGTGTGTTTGAAAATATTAGGAAAAATATTAGGAAAATAATAGGAATGTTGAATTATCACTTCATTCATCAAGATGAGCATAATGCCAGCATGTGCACAATCTTAGAATGACTACTAGCCAGGAGTCTATAGATGCTCAATTTAGGAGGTTTACTGCAGCTGGGGAGGGAATTCCTTCAACACTGTCTACCACTATCAGGCCACAGCTGCAGGTCCAGAATCCTATTTCATCAGCTTAGACTATATCCCAATTATTATTATCACCCCCAGTGTATGATCTGCCACAACTGGACCCTTCTCTCTGGTACTGTAGAAACTGGTTCCTTGAATTCTGGAAGCCTCTCAACTGACCCTCTAGCTCTGTCATCTCCAACCACACAGTGGATGAAGCTTTTGCACCCATTGCAACATCAACCTCCTGAGCAGACCAGCAAAACCCCACCATCTGGCCAGCACCCACCACTGCTACAGAGAATGGCCACAAGGAGACAAGCAAAAACCTATCCTCCTAACCCAATATATAAAAAACCTAGAAACAAAATTAAGTTTACAAATGAAGGTTATTGTTATGTTGTTTTACAAAGTTAAGGTTATGCCAAAATTTTCAAAAAAGTGTAACTTTTATACAAAAGAAGTGTACATAACAATAACAATTCATTGAATATATTACAAATACTTCCATGCAAAATACCTGTCCTCAAAATACCTGTCCTCAATTGTGGCCTCCAATTCTCATAGTCATCTGTGTTTGAATCAATCTGGTGATCCTCGTTTAATGGTGCCCCACTCCTCAGCGCAATAGTGTGGTATATTGTGTACAGTACAACAATGCAGCCTACAACAGGTGCATGCATTAGAGCTCCACCAACGGGGCGGTTGTCCTGTGTAGGTATGCGCGGTATTGTATGCCATTTGTTGTGCTATTTGCAATTTTTAATAGGAAGTGAGTAGTTATGGGTGGTGAGGATAGTCTGCATCACCTGCATGTTGAAAAGACATTTATTTAGAGATTTAATAAACATATCATTTTATTTCTACTGTAATATATTCTGCTTAAAAGCCAAGCATCATCACCTCAATTGACTTGTTACAAAGGAATCATAGGCACTACCAGGAAATTTTACACAGATACTGCTAATGAGTAGCGAGGCATCACATATAACCTGAATGTTCATGAAATGAAAATGATTGAGATTGTAAAAAATTGCTACATGTGTACCATCAACTGCCCCAAACACATTGGGGAAACTAGCAATCTGATAGAATTGCTATTTGATTGGCAATAAACCGTCATCATCCAGAGGCAGATATATAAACTGGTCCATTCTATGGTTAAATGCAATCAGCACATGGCTCACATGGCTAAAGGAAGACTGGGATATTCCTAATGAACTTCCCACTCGCTCCTGGAAGCTCCCACTCCTGCAAAAATGTAACACCGCCAACAATTTAGTTATTTTTTTTTTCAATTTTAGAAGTGATAATGCTGTTGGAATGCTATGCCACACCTCAAAGTCATTGGGCTAGATCCAGACTTAAGTAAGTGCTTGAACTTAGTTACTCCTATGCTAAACCATGTTGATTGCAGGGGGAGTCAAGTTAATTGTATTATTTGCATGCAGGTATATATCTTGAATTGCTTACTGCACACAGATACTGACCAGCTTTACTATCACACTGTTATTTAGACTTGGGATAAGAAGCATTGCCTCTCAACTCTAATATTGTTTGCAATATGACTCCCCTGCAATCAACATGGTTTAACCCAGGTCAAGTTCAAGCACTTACTTAAGGCTGGATCCAGCTCATTATGCGCAAGTTGCAGAGTTTCCATGATGATGTGCGGTGGTAGACAATAGTTTCTAACTACCATAGCATCAGTCATACCCAAGATGCTAATACAAGGCCTTTAGATGCGTTCCCTACAAGGATGCCGGTGTCTGGATTGCTCGCACCTTAAACATACATAGGCTAACTCTACTGAGAAAGAAAATGTATAATACGAATGCGATGATTTATAGAATAAGCCACTGTTCACATCTAACAGTAACGTGATTGGTCCAAAGGCAATCCATACTAAGTGGTTGTTTATAGATAGATATATACACCATACAGGATTTGTTAGGATGTTATTACACAATAGGGCAAAATGTAACATAACCCGCCTGTGAAGTATTTTATTTTGCCCCTCCTTCAACATACAATATTGTTTTATTAATGTTAATATAATATTTATTGAATGTTTTATGTAAACTGCCTTCTCTCACATATTTAAATTTACTTTTACCTTATGAAATGTTAAAGAATAACTTGTATGTGTACTAATCAGTGTGACATAACCTTTAACATTACCATTGCTTAGGTATAATTTTTATTACACATATAACCCAAGTCATTATTTACATTCATATTAAAATCAATAGGGAATATCAATGATATATAAACCTCAATTTACCTATGTATTTATAATACACTTTATAGAAAAACTCACAGACATATGCACAATAATTTTTTCATTTGTGCAATTTTTTTTTTAAACATTATTTTTATTTGCATCAACGTGTAAAAAAAACCCAGAAGAAATCAATAAAACAATCATCGCCTATATGCTCTTCTCAGACCATATTCACACCTGAGAATCTTCTGCTTCTTAGGTGCGTATAAATGACCTACTACACATCCGTAGTAGGTAATTTACTCAATCTACATACCAGTATTAAATTTAATAAAGAACACACAACGCAATCAGTGGAATATTCATACCAAAGATTGACATAAAACAAAGCTTTAAGGATAAAACCACAATGGCAATGCAGCTCACACGATAGTAGATTGCTCTGTAGCTTGGTTTTCATCCACGAAGTGTAGTGAGCGTCAGCCTGGCTCCCTACCTACGCGTTTCGTCAGAAGACTTTTTCAAGTATATATATAAATATACAGTTCCATTTGATTTGGCACTCCTGACGCTGGATAGAAAACAGGTTGCTGAGATACTTAGGTGCCTTCTCCCCAGGTTTAAATGACTGTATAGTTAAAAAGCTTGCAACATGAGTGGCACTCTAAGCGATTTGAAAATACCAGTAAACAGGACTTAAACCACGACCGTCCAACTTATTCAACTTTCTTCAGGGACAATAATCATTATAGAAAGTTGAATAAACTGAAATGTTTGATGAATGTGGCTTAGGTCCTGTTAATTGACATTTTCAAATCTCTTAGAGTGCCCCTCATGTATATAATATGTAATAGCGCCTTACACACAGTACTTTACAGAGGGTGACGTATTTTCGCCATTCATCTGTGTATTGCCATGTTTTAATTTGCTATAGTGATGTGTCAGAAGGATGGAGTTGTGAAATAAAAAAAATAGACTACAAAGCGGTGCTCTGTATTTATATAATACTATATTTGGAGCCTAATAAATAGTATCCGATGCGCACAGGAGATCACTAGTTAAGTTAATTGATTGTAACCAGAACTTGTTAAATAGATGACCAGCTGAATGCCACACATACTCTGTAATCACCCCCTGAAGAAGTTGAATAAGGCTACAAGCAGTGGCGTAGCTATAGGGGTCGCAGCGGTCGCGCTTGCGACCGGGCCCCTGAGCTAGGGGGGCTCAGCACAGGCCCCCCCCGCCACTTACCAAGTGCTGGAGTTCATTCTCCACTTACTTACTTACCTGTGGCTCTGCCGCTGTGCTCACTGCTGCTTATCACCGGCTTCCTTCCCTGTAGAAGTGACGTTGCGTGACCCACACAACGTCATTTACAGTCTGCGTCCTGCCGCATAGGAGAAGAGCAGTGGCGGGACTACAGGGAAGGAGGCCGGGGATGCGCTGCAGTGATTGCAGCGGCAGAACCACAGGGAAGTAAACGTGGAGGGCTGGGTCCTAAT
>WWET01000980.1:358924-402959 GCA_011038615.1 Limnodynastes dumerilii
CGTGCGTAAATCACCTGACGATCTTAAATCTGGATCCGGTCCGGAGGCATTGTTTATTATGTGGGCAGTAATGGAGGCATTGTTTATCTATTGGGGCATTATGTGGTGATTTTTTCAGTTAAATCACTGTGATTCAAAGCAGAACATCGGGTTTAGCAAGGAAAAAATTGACACACATCACTGATGATTATAAATCACCAGCCAAAAACACCTCTTAGTGAAGCCAGCAATTTTATTTACAAAAATCGCTGGAAAATCGTCGCGATGGCTGGGGATTCATAATCGCAGCTAAAAAACGACTTTAGTAAATGAGGCCCATGTAGTTGTAATGATCATCTCCTATACATGCACTGACACATCCATTAGCATGTACACTGTGAAAGAACGAGAAGTGCAATTGGAAGGTTAAAGTAATTTCAGCATCTTTTCAACAAAGTTTAAATGCTGGCATGTACAACAGGGAATATTATTATGTTTGCTAGAGTGGTTTTGACTGTAATTATGTTCATTATGATAAAATTTAAAAAAAATCATAAAAAAACACTTGGTATCCCCCAAATTTGTATTGTTTTTTCTAAATGTTTATTGTGGTTTAGTGTACGTAAGAAAAGATGTGGGGTTGAATTTTACTAGTAACAGTAAGTGAAAGTTTTTAAACATTTGGGGCCGTATTCAGAGATGCATGGTTGCAGGGATTTCCGTGCGTATTTTTAGGATCGGTTGAACTGCGCATGCGTAGTAACTAAATTTACACTATCTACGTTGTTTTTACACATGGAAGTCCATTAGGCACGGACTTGTGAATCGCACTTGGGAAAATTCGTATGGAGGGGCGTGGTTGTAATCCGTCCGGAGAAACCTACCATTGATGATTGATGAAAAGATGAGCATTTCTTAGGCACGGTTAGTTATATACGCATGTACAGAAGTATTATACGCATGGAAATGCACACTTAAAGATAAGGGTGCTCGAGACACTCGTAAGTCACCAATAACCCGTCCAGGTGAGGGGAGTGTCATGGGTGTTGCCTTGCTATATCCATGCGTATAATTGCGAACATTTCGCTGATGGATCTCTGAATACGGCCCTTGATATCATATGCTGTGAGGATATGTGATTAAGGTAGACATGACTCCAAGCAAGTGCAAATGTTTTTATGTATCTGGAGCGCACAGCCATGCACGCTCTGATGTGGATTAAGTACAATTGCGTGAGTGCATCTGTCCAGCTCATTGACTACATACCTCCACTCTCACACAACCATGAAACACCCTTCAACATGCAAGCTGATACTTCTCGGTTCTGAGCATGCAGAGAAATATGTCATAGATCTGACTCAGGGCCATCATGTCTGTTACAAGTTTCACTTGGCCTGGTGGAGCAGTTGTCATTTTAATGTAGGTATGGGAAAACCAACAAATATCTCTTTTTGTGATTAAGGGGCTGATCTAGAAAGTAATCGGGTAAAAATCTGTACCTCAGTAAAAGAAAAATTCATATTCTGAGATGGAAATCCTATTTCAGAAAAAGAGGAAAGACCTGAGAACATCTCCACTTGTTGAATATCCCAGCCCTACTGTCCCCATACAGCACAATGGAAACAGTGGGGTCTGAAGAAGCTGAGTCCATCTAAATTTGGTCAGACATCATAATAAGGTTGCCAATGCCTGTTGAATGTCTGTAAGGGGGTACCTCGGGATGAGTACCTAGGTGACCATGGGAGAATAGGGTAGCGTGGCCGAGTCGGCTGCCGGGGTACGTAAACTTTATTATCGGGGGGTTTTCACCAGAGCCCCTGATGGTGGGGATGGATTTGGCTGCGGCCCAATAACCTGGTTGTTTCCCGTTGAACCGGACCCGCGAATCAGAGAAGCTAGACACTAGAGGTGAGTACCCAAACCGGGGAATAGACGAATTCAAGAACAGAGGGAGCAGGGCAGGTAGATACCGACCTGCGACGGACGACAAGTAACACTGAACAAGGTACGGTGGACGGAAGATGGTTCACGGGACGAGACAAGACGGACCAGGGCATACACACGCACAGACATCCAGCTGGACCCCCGAAGGGGTAACAGAGACATACACACCAGGAAAGGGGCAGGCAAAATGGGAGAGGATAAGTACACGAAGGTGGGAGAGCGGGAGCGAAATACACTAGATAAATCAGGCAGTAATGGAATCAGGACAAAGGGCACTCAACGGTGAGATCACTAGGCAAAAGCACTAGGCACACAAAAAATAGCAGACTATAGCACTGAAACAGAAGCTATAATCGCGCCAGGAACTGGAAGAAGGGGATTTAAATAAAGGCTGCTGGTCCCTGATAGGCCAGCAGCCAGAACAGAGAGACACTGATAGGCTGTTTCCCCATGCAGGGAAACAGCATAAGAGGAGAGAACAAGCGCGCGCCCTGCTGCTGGACACGTGGGGTTTGTTTACATGCCGTCAGCGGCATGTACGGCGCCTGACAGAGAGGAGAGAGAGGACGCAGCGTCGCTGGAACCGAAGGTAAGCTCCGGTCCCAGCGCTGCTGGACGTAACAAGAGCAGCTTTAAACAGGCACAACTTGAATCACCAAGGTCTGCAGGGTAAATGAAACATAATCAGGGCACATATATATAGTATAAAAAAGCTCACCTGCAATCACTAATGAAGCTAATCACTCTGCCCAGTGAGTCGTGATCCAGAAGGCATGCACATCCACACAGTGCTGAAGCCCGTGTTCACATCCGGACGCTCAGCTATGATGTCATCAGTGGGGCCAACTACGGAGCGTCGCAGGGCCAGTCACCATGGTAACGCGCAATGCCAATCATACGATGCGGCACACACAGACAACGCAGTAACAGGATCAGTGATCTAAATAAAAAAAACAAAAAACAGTGAAACACAAATATAAACCTTCATAAAAAACAAGAGAGATTAAATTCATCATTGAGACCCTTCGGTATAAGAGTCTCAAATTTATAAATGAGTCTAGCTTAATGCTGCAGTAACACTTTGTCCTTATCACCACCCCTTCTCATAGGGGGCACATGTGAGAGAGATATACATTTGAGATCTCGCATTGTGTGACCACATTCAATAAAATGCCATGCAACAGGAGGCGTTTTTTCATCAATCAAAGTAAGAACTTTTTTGATAGAAGAGCGATGCATCGCCAAACGCTCCTTCAGTCTACGCACTGTCTTGCCAATATGTAGCTTGGGGCAAGGTCATTTGATGGCATATACTACATAGCGTGTATCACATGTTAAGTGATGCCTAATCTCAAACTTAACCCCAGAGTTAGGGACAATGAAAATACCCCCTGTAATCAAAAAAGGGCAATTGACACAGCCCTGACATTTAAAGACCCCATTCTTTTTATTAAGCCAGTGTCTATTTACTATAGGTATGATATCGGTATGAACCAATTGGCTCCTAAGATTGGCGCTGCGCCTGAAGCTCATGAGTGGGAGACTGAGAGTTAAAGGGCCTAATCTCTGGTCTGGAGCAAAAATGTGCCAATGTTGGAGCAAAGCCTGTCTAAGCACAGATGACATAGTGGAGTAGGTTGAACAGAAAACCAACCGGTCTAATTTAGTTCGCTCTACTGTAGAATTTAGCAAAACGTCACGGTCTAACCCCAAACATCTTGCAATAGCCTTCTGAATGTCATTACCACAATAACCCCGTGATCGAAACCGATCACCCATCTCACGGAGAGACTGGACAAGAAGATCCCTATCAGAGATAATCCTTATAGACCTTGGCACCTGCATTTATTCAATTATTACTGAGGTGCTTGCTACAGCCCACAGCTGTCTTTTTTTTATTATTCCCTCTAAGCAGTGCACCTTATTCTGTCTTGGCTTATTGCTTTATTGACAGATTCAGTGTCATATTGTTGTGTGGCATTGTTTGTTTTTTGTTTTGAAGTTTTTTGATGCTATTATGATGGATGAATCCACTATTCTTTATGGTGGCAGCAAAAGTTCGCCATGGTCCTGGTAGACCTGGGTTGTAAAAGGGTTTCTCTGGTAATCGTAGAAATCTTCTGTTTGGCTGCCTCTAGGGTAGGCTGGCTGTATCCCCTCTGTGCGAAGTTCATCAATGATTGTTCAATCTGATAGTCAGCTGTTGCAGGATCACTGTTTATTCTTTTAGTTCTGACCAGTTGTGCATAAGGTAAGGCTTTAATTAGTGCTGGAGGATGGTGACTGTGAGCATGGAAGACCGTGTTACAGTCCGTCGATTTCTTAAATAGTGAAGTATGCAGATGTGAGCCCTCCTTAGTGATGCAGACATTGAGAAAGTGTATCTCGTGCTGTCAGCACCTGTCAGCATGACCGAGAGCCATGCACTGCATGGCTTGGCACATGCACCCTTGGCTAAGGGTGATGTCATCAGCTTTTTGGACGCTGAGGCTGTGGCTATACTATTTGCGGAGGATACAATGGAAGCCCTTAACTTCAATGATCCCTCCGATATTTACCACAAGGGTCTCAAGATTCAAAAGAAACTTCTTGATTTCCAGATGCATGGTATTACGCTTTCTAAATACTACAGGGATAAGATGATTCCCCGGGGCTTCCGGAAACAAATATCCCTACAATCATTAGATGCCAGCCTGATTTTTGTTGCTGTGTCACTAAATGGACACTGGCCCCGTATTTATTCACCCTCTGAACTCTCAACAATTTAAAGCCACTTTGTGATAATGTGCAACCTCCAGTTTGTAGTGTATGTTATACGCTGCCCTTGTAAAATGCTTTATGTGGGCAAAACAATTAGGAAGCTTAAGGAACGCTTAGCCCTCCACAGGTCCACTGTGAAAGCGATCCTAGATTGCAAAGAAATTGACCAGCCCGTTGCGAAGCATTGGCTTCAAGCGGGACACACTCTTAAAGATTTACGCTGGATGGGCATCGACCACATCCCTGTGCTACCTAGAGGTGGTGACCGAGAAAAGCTGCTCCTACAATGTGAGAGCCGCTGGATACGCAAAATGTGTGCCCTCAGCCCAGCAGGACTTAATGAAACCCTCCCATTGAACTGTTTTCTTTAGTATTGCTTTCATCACCACAGACCTTAGTCCTTCCATTGACTGCAATGTATACTTGTGTATTTGTGTCATTTTTTGCCCCACACATTGACTTGCTTATTGCCTGGTGTTTTAACTTTTTTATTTTTTCTAATAACCACTCAGCCATGGTTTCAGCCACCGGCCAATGACAGCATGGGTGTTATGAGCCACGCCCCCGTCTCCCTGGGCAACGTTGCAGGAAGTAACTGCTATCGCTCTTCCCGCCTGGAGGCCTGGTAGTTGCGGCTGGATGGGGTAAGGTATATCTTCAATATTTAAATGCTGTCTTTCCTGACAGTCACCTAGCTTATGTCTTGGTATTTTCTGCTTTATGCTATTTATTTCCCTGAGGAAAATCGATGTATTCGATTGAAACGTTGTATAATCTCTTTCTGTACTTGTTGAAATATACACATCTTGCTACATTTATACCAGACTCGTGAGTGACTTCTTTTGTGCTACTGTATACATGAACTTATTCTGAAGAGCACCACAAGCAACTACTTTGTGTGATAGGAGTGCTGGTATTTTCCTGTATATATATATTTAATCAAGAAATTGGTTAGGGAGAAAGGGAGGAATGGGTTCACTATGGGGCTGATTCAGAGTTTTAGCGGATGCGTAAGTCACAACCGCTAAAACGTGCTATTCAGAGGTGCGTGTTTCAGTAGAAACACGCACCTTTGAATTGAGCGTATTTAAAATAAAAAATAAGCATTTGGAGCCTTAATTGCTCCGACTGCACGGCTTATTTTAATTTGTAATAAAAAAAAAAATAACCCCTTCCCCCACTACCCCCTCCGTCGCAACCCGCAAGCGCTCAGTTGCAACCGCACGCAGCGTGGGAAATACCGATTTCCATCGTGTGACTTTGCAAATTTAACAGGCTGGCAGAGGGTATATATATATATACCCCAATGCCAGCCGACCTGTCATTAGCGCCGGGATGTCCTGCTTGCAGGACATAGTATGCGTCGTCCCCATGAATGACAAAGCATGCTTGCGCTAGTAGCACTACTATCGGCAGCATGCCCTGCCCCAAAAAGCGTTAGATACCCATGGCATTAAAAAAAAAATAAAAAAATACTGTCCCCTTCCAAAAAAACAAATTTTGAGACGTCCCAAGTGCCCCCCTATATTAAATAATTAAATAATGCAAATACCCCGTCCCTTTCATTATAAAAAAATGACAGTGCCCACATTAAAAAAAAAAAATGCCCACACAAATTAAAAAAATACCATACTTACCTGCTCTGATGGGGGTCCAGTCTTGTAAGCTTTTAATCCGGGGATGGCCTTGGCAAAATAAAAAACCCTATACAGACGACGAGTACCATGTCCCATCCCGACGCTAATGACAGGTGTACTGTCATTGGGGTATATTTATACCCCTTGGGCACTGCCACAGTTATCGTGAGAATAAGAATCCAATGTCAAGCATGCCTTGTCATTCATGGGCATGCTTGCACTAGTAGTTCTACTAGCGGCAGCATGCCCTGGCAGGCCGTTCTTTATTTATTTGTTTTCAGCGCTTGCGGGTTGCGACCTTGCAGTAGCAGTTGCTTTTTATTTTTTTCAGCTCCGGTGAGCTGCAGCTACACTTACACCATCTCAAGAGATGGTATAAGCGTAAGGCTTATTAAGCAGCCGCCGGACCGCATTGGAAACAGTATTTAAATGAGAAAAGCGACCCGTCTGAAAAATAGACGGAAGCGCAGCTCTAAATCAGCGCCTCAGTTTGCTTGTAGTGTTGTCCTCAACACCTTACTCACCACTCTCTATAAAATAAAAAAACAAATAAAAGCTGGAGTGTTGAATTACACCAATAAGACAGGATTATAACATCTGGGGCTAGATTTACTACTAGGTCGTGTTGAAATCGCTAGATATCGGCAGTGTTTTTTCACTTATCACCGATTTATGTCCAGCGATTTCAAAACTACAACGATGTCTGGCAATTTTTTAAGGGTTTATTCGCCATGATTAGGCTTGTAATTGCGGCAAATGAACCTTTTTAAAATCGCCAGACATCGTCGTAGTATGTTAAAAAAATAAATGGCTGCCGCAACTGCAAATTAACCCTTAGCATGCTGTGCCATATAGTCCCATATGCAGCAGCATGGCAAGGGTTAACAGCATGAGACGGCATATCAAATCACCCTGAACCTAAATGACAAGAAGCACTGTCCCCGGATCCTAAAATAAATGTTAAAATTTAACCCTGTACTACAATAAATAACTAACTGTTCTCCGTGCACTATATAATTAAATATCTGTCCGCTGGCTAATAAATATAGACATATCTGTCCTCCGCCTATTAAATAAATCAATAACTGTCCTCTGCCTATTAAATACAGTAGATAAATAACTGTCCTCCGCTTATGAATTAAATAAGTGTCCTCCACCTATTAAATAAATAAGTGTCCTCCGCCTATTAAATAAATAAATAAGTGTTATTTCATAGGCGGAGGACACTTATTTATTTATTTCATAGGCGGAGGACACTTATTCATTTATTTCATAGGCGGAGGACAGTTATTTTTTTATTTCATAGACGGAGGACAGATATTTAATTATATAGTGCATGGAGGATAGTTAGTTATTTATTGTAGTATAGGGGGAAATTTTAATATTTATTTTAGGATCGGGGGATAGTGGTTCATGTCTATTAGGTTCTGGGTGATATGGTATGCCGTCTCATACTGTTAACCCTTGCCATGCTGCTGCATATGGGACTATATGGCACAGCATTCTAAGGGTTAATTTGCAGTCGCAGCAAAACTGTAAAGTAGAAATTAACTATTTTTAAACTAGGCAGATGGGTTTTTTTCACTGGGTGAGTGCTAATTTCAATGAAATCGACAATCACCCCCACCTCTTGTATCTGTGGCGATTTTCTTGCCCATTCTACAGCGAGTTTACAACTCGCACCTTAGTAAATCTGAGATTTTGATCTCATGAATGGGAAAAATCGCCTCACATAGCTCAACAAAGGCGATTTAGAAAAAAACTAATCTCTGGCGATTTAATAGGAAAATCGCCTTTAGTAAATCAGAGATTTCAAAATCGCAACTAAAAAATAGCAAACAGTGGCGATTTTGACAATCTCGAGTTTAGTAAATCTAGCCCCTGATATCTAAACACTAAAAGATGAAAACGAAATGCACAATAAATCAATACACATATTTAATAAATAACAAACATACAGTATATAAAAAATGTAAATAAAATATTGTTGTTGCGAGAAGGGGGAAATCCTGAGGTGTATACCAATTATATAACCAGCAGATTTGCTAGGCAAAGAAAGTTATCATATAACTTATTCGGTGCAATAATAATCACCAATGATATAGATCAGATTGAGCCCAAATAAGCAGCAGCTTTATTCTCTATAAAATAAAAACTTCCCGACACGCCCCCCAGGTTTTAGGTGCCTAATGGCATATATAGGAGCCATAGAGCATCCTTAACTAACCATGCATATTTTCCTTCTTAAGAAAGAAAATACGCATGGAATATGGCTCCCCCCACCCTCTCCACCTAATGTACATCTCTGCCCTCACCCACTTTACCTAATTTCCCCCAGAGGCTGTCATGGCACGCCTCCTCTTACCTTAAAAACTATGTGAGGTCTTTAAAGACTGCACTTAGTTAATCTACGTGCCTAAGTGCCATATAGATTGTCATAGTCAGGCTGACTTCACATGCTCCTCTGCTTCTTAGGTGTGAATTAGGGCCATTGTCTTGAACTATATAAAAGAATACTGCAAGTGATAAATATCGATCTAGCATTTAATAAAATACAAAGTCACGATGTTGGGACAAAACGCATTGCAAGAGACTCAGCTACTTTAACAACGATACATCTACCTGTCACCTATAGCCAGTTGGTTCACTACTTCATTTCAGAACTGTGTATCGAACTTTATTAGACCTTATCCAACTACAAGGGCATCTGGTGTGTGGTGAGGACAGTTTACTATGCCTGCTGCTGCTTTGGCAAGGTATTTACGATGGAAATCTTCTCCCTTGTATCCCTACATGATTTAACCAAGTCTTTCATCTATTGCAAGTGAGTGCTCCATTTGTTACACTTGGCAGTTTTGCTTTGTCATAATTTGAGGAAATAAGACTGATTAATACAGTTTTTGTGAGGCCCCTGCAGCGGAAAGTCTCCTTTGTGCACCAAATAAGATCCAAACAAGTTCATCATTAATTGAGAGTGATTGTTCCGTCTGTTATATTAGGTGACCTTGTTCCGTCTTATATTGAGGAAACAAGTCTGTGTAACTTATCTCTCCTGTTGATCAATTATTACCAACGTGGAGTCTATGCATGAACTAAGTTTGTGCTAAGTGTTACAACACATCTTGTCTGTCTAATATGCTGCTCTATTATTACCATTCAGGCCTCGTTCTTTGAAGGTTCCAAGCAAGGTGTAACTATTGGGAGCCTTTGGATACATTCACCATCCAGATTCAGTTGTTCACAGTGGTATCTATGTACCTACCATTTGGCCCCCCTATAACTGAAACATATGTGTAATGTTTCCTGTGATTTTTGGATTCAAATACGTTTGTGAATTTTGATATATTTTCATTCCATTTTCTGTTATTGGGCCAGATCCAGACCTAAGTGCTTATTACGTTTCATCACGTAGCGTATTTACGTAGTTTCAATGCACTCCCCTTGTTCGTACGTACTTTGGTCGTTTTATTCTTCCTAAACCCTAACCTAACTTTTCAAAGCGTAAGTACTAACGTACGTAATGGATTCACATATGTAACGGCCTAACCCTACAAAACGTGTCAAAACGCTAACATACTTAGTCTGGATCTGTACAAGTATTTATATCATGTCTCAATAATATTGGTTATTAAATAATTGATTTTGAGGGTGGCCTCATTGTGTTTTTATGTTGTGTAAATTTTTATTGCATTTTCATGAATGCTAGATCGATCTTTACCACTTGCAATGTTCTTTTATATAGTTTGAGACAATATCCAGCGGGGCCATGTGTATTCATATTTTGCCCTTTTTTTCTGGTTATACACTGACCAGTTAGCCTGCGACGGATAATTGTCTTGACTGTATTTCAAATAATACTTTCAGATATTATTTAATTATCGCTCATTATTTTTTTTATTTATATCTTTATTGGAATGAAGAAAAAATCACTTCCTTGCTGCTGCTTGTGTCAAAATGCCTCCACAAATGCTTTCAAACTCAGTAAGGACATCTTAACCATGTCGATAACACATCAAGAAATATTTTATTTCAAAAGCTTGCATCAATGCAGATGCAACATGATTTTTGCATTTGTGGAAAGCATTTGCATTTCATTTATTTAGGGTTTATATACATTTAACATATATAATATTTAGAATATATATATAAGCAGAACTTTATGGAGACATTTTAGTTTCTGGTACTGTACTCAAATAACACTTATATTGTGGTGGGAGTAGATGCCTCCATTTTGTATTACATTCCAGTATAAGCAGTGTCTTCATAAGCAAGTGCATGATTTACCTTGATAGCTACATAACTGTCTGCTATACTTGTAACATTTTTGTATCGTACTGTAAAGTAAACTTCGTCTTGTGTTCATAAATACTAACGGATTTTTTCAACATTTCATTTATAGGTATCTTTTTAAACCAGATTTTAATGTTTTTTTCAAAAACCTAGAATAAATTTGGTATTTCATACAATCATGCAACGTTTTCTCACTCATCAGAACACTGTCATATTTTTCCATTTTGAATGTATGCATTCTTTTAAAAAAAAAACCCTGCAAACATCTATGAAACCATAGGCCAAATTCTATGAATAATACTGAACATCATCCTATAAAAAGACAATGCTGAAAGTGTATGTCTCATTGGTTTACAATGCACCACGCTGAAGCAGACTATGTGATTTATAGCATAACGAGAAGAACACAGAGACCGAAAATGCTCTAATTTGTTAGGCATGGGGTCCAAAGTGTACCTATAAATCCCTACAATGAAGCCTGTCACCACATTGTAATTCTAGAGCTAGACACTTTGAAATTAACCAGAGGCATGCCAGCTCACCCTTTTTAAAGTCATATGAAAGTTTCTTGCTTATGAAAATACACGTAAATTCACACAGCAGCTACACAGAAGGCTCCATTACATTTTGTAGCTCCTAATTAGTTCCAGAAATAGTTATGAGCTAATGATATATATGCTTCATGGCTATGTTTTGCTTGTAATGAACAGCCCAATGTAATTATTGTTACATGGTGGGAAGAACAATCTTCACCAACCACTTCCACGTACTAGTTTAGGTTATTTCCTATTGTATTTTTTCTGTAAGGGCAATAACATACATAATAACATAATAAATAATGTATATTTGATAATTTTGTATTTAAAATAAAATTACAGTCAGGTCCATAAATATTGGGACATCGACACAATTATTTTATCACCACAATGAATGAAACAAACAAGAGCTTTAACAACATGTGCTTTAACTGCAGACTTTCAGCTTTAATTTGAGTGTATTTACATCCAAATCAGGTGAACAGTGCAGGAATTACAACGGTTTCTATATGTGCCTCCCACTTTTTAAGGGACCAAAAGTAATGGGACAGATTAAACAATCCTAAATCAAACTTTTACTTTTTAATACTTTGTTGCAAATCCTTTGCAGTCAATTACAGCCTGAAGTCTGAAGTCATAAACATCACCAAACACTGGGTTTCATCCCTGGTGATGCTCTGCCAGGCCTCTACTGCAAATGTCTTTAGTTCCTGCTTGTTCTTGGGGCATTTTCCCTTCAGTTTTGTCTTCATCAAGTGAAATACATGTTCAATCGGATTCAGGTCAGGTGATTTTCTTGGCCATTACATAACATTCCACTTTTTAGCCTTAAAAAACTTTTTGGTTGCTTTTGCAGTATGCTTTGGGTCATTGTCAATCTGCACTGTGAAGCGCTGTCCAATAAGTGTTGAAGCATTTGACTGAATATGAGCAGATAATATTGCCCGAAACACTTCAGAATTCATCCTGCTGCTTTTGTCAGTAGTCAGCTTGTGGTGAACCCTCTATATTCACTCTTGTGAAGTCTTCTCTTGATTGCTGACTTTGACACATATACACCTACCTCCAAGAGAGTGTTTTTGATTTGGTCACACCTAATATTTTTGCTATCTCTCTGATGGGTTTCTTTTAATTTTTCAGCCTAATGAATAGTGACTGCTCTTTGGATCTCATATTGAGAATCGACAGCAACAGATTCCAAATGCAAATGTCACACCTAGAATCAACTCCAAACGTTTTACCTGCTTAATTGATGATGAAATTACGAGGGAATAGCCCACACCTGTCCATGAAATAGCTTTTGAGTCGATTGTCCCATTACTTTTGGTCCCTTCAAAAGTGGGAGGCACATATAGAAACCGTTATAATTCCTACACCGTTCACCTGATATGAATGTAAATACCCTCAAATTAAAGCTGAAAGTCTGCAGTTAAAGCACATGTTGTTAAAGCTCTTGTTTGTTTCATTCATTGTGGTGATAAAATAAAAATCCATTGTGGTGCTGTATAGAGCCCAAAATATGAGAATTGTGTCGATGTCCCAATATTTATGGACCTGACTGTATGTCTTATAATATAAGTGATAATTACTAGTTTTACAATATGGAATGTGGCCATGTAATCTTGACATCATGCACACTGTTCTCAGTTTGATCACATGAGTAACTGTATTATAATAGCCCCCAATAAATATATAATAGAAGAGTAGTTACAAGTAAAGGAAAAAAAAAACACTTTTGTAAAATAATACAATGTTAGCTGGTCACTTTTATAGTTAACTATAATTAATGTTTAGCATAAGGAACTTTACAATAAACTATTATAGCCAATTAATTGACATTTACAATTAGCCTTGTTAGAAAGTATTAGTAATAAGAAAAAAAATGCTGCAATATCCCTGCTTCATAGCTCTTATAAATAATAAATACGGATATTGGTATTGAAATGTTTTAGTCATGTCAGTTATCAAGATGAGGATTCCTTTAAAGTGTTTCGTACAAGGGGTAAACTGATAGGGTCATGACAAATATTTTTTAAGATAATATAATTTTTATGACACATTATCAAACATTACAGTAATTGGTTGTTTTCCGAACGCTATTGCCAGAAAATGTCCTTTTTAAAGTGCACGGCTATTAAAGTACATTAAGATAAACAGCTTTTATCTGAAAGGAAGTTGTAGTGGGCTTCTAAACTTATGAGTATCATCCTCCGCCATACCACTTCTTTGTAGTCCTTTATGCAGGCATGTGAATCCGTAGGGTGTCTACTTAGGAACTTAACTGCATAACCACACTTTCATTTGGTCATTTAAATGCCTCTCTCCACCCAAATCTGCGTATCTACCGAGTTCATTATGCATGGAACGCCCATTTTTGCGTATGTTACTACGAACCTAGAGATTTTAAGTTCGTAGTGTATAAGCATGGAATTTGCTAACTTAAGTCCAACGCAAATAGCGTATGGTCTCCTCAGAGGAGGATTAACGGTCTGGTGCCAGTTTGCACCGCATCCCCCCACTTACAAGTGGCCCCATTGCTCCCCCCTGTCATCTGATGGTGCCCCGTTTATATTTTGGGGGGGCAATATGCCCCCTCGCTTTCCCCCTTTTTGACATCTATTATTTTAATACGACAGACAATCAGGGGCATATGGCGAGGGCAGACCTGGTCCTCCAATTGCTTTTTAAACAAAGGGGCGCCATGGTTAACTGCATCGGGATGGGAGATAAATGTATCATTGAAGTTAGGAGAGAAATGTGTAATGGAAGTTAGGATAGATATGTTTTATGATTGTATTATGGGAGATCTGTAATTAGGAAAGACAACAAGGGGTATGTGAAGGGAAATGTGTAATGTAAGGGGGAATAGGAAGAGAGATGTATATTGTGGAGGGGGAAAGTGAGGGAGATGCATAACTTAAGAGAGGCAGGTAGAGAGATGTATAATGTAAAGGTATCAGGAAAAAAGATGTATAATTTAACAGGAGCGAGGAGAGAGATGTATAATGTGAGGATAGAGAGACATACAGATGTAAATTGTAAGTGGGAAAGAAGAGAGGTGTGTAAATGTATGGGGGACAGGATTGGACTATGTGTAATGGAGGTGGATACAGGGTGGCAGAATTGTACTGGCTAGAGAGCACAGTGAGGGGTGATGTTTAATTTAATGGGGACAGGAAGGGTGATGTGTAAATGTAAGGAGGGTCCATGTGTAATTGAGGGGGTGCAGAGAGACAGTAGTGTTGAAAAGGGGGCACAAGTAAGGGTCTGTGTCATGAGGGACATGCATAATAATGGTGGGGGGGGTAGATGTGTACTGGAATTAAACCAGGTTGGAAATGTGTAATGGAGGCCACCATATTCCTTCCACAAACTTTCAGTGCAGTAAAAAACAACTTGAGGCAGAAAGAGAAACACCCAATAGTCAAAATTAATGTAAGTAAAAACAACACTTCCTTTCAGGGAACATGCTCACCCTTCTCCCTGGCACAATATAATACAAGAGGAAAGGTTGGGGGCGCCGTACCACTCACTTGCTCCAGGTGCCATTAATCCACATGATAAACAACTGTAATTTTTCCTGTCCTACAATAAAAAAATAATATTTGTTACAGTTTTTATAAAGAAAGTGTACTACTATCAACAGACATAAAATTTCATAAACGCCCAGAAAAATGCAAATTTATTTTAGTTGCATTAGATTTTTCATTTAAAATATATTACTTATGAAGCTCTTCATAAAAAATATCCAGTACATTCCAGGTGATAAATTCAGTCTCTGGTATCCCTCAGTTGATGTCATATGTCACTATATAAGTTTCCCTGGAATTATTAACAGAGTCTTTTAAAGTGCACGGCTATTAAAGTACATTAAGATAAACAGCTTTTATCTGAAAGGAAGTTGTAGTGGGCTTCTAAACTTATGAGTATCATCCTCCGCCATACCACTTCTTTGTAGTCCTTTATGCAGGCATGTGAAGAATTTCCATATTTAGGCCATTAAGTGACCAACCTGCATGTGCCAAGAGCTACCGATTAGCTTGCCATCAGTTATACATCTTCCGTAGGACATTTGTTTTAAATCTTTTCAAACTTACAGAAACATTGTGATACACATGTCACTGAGTATTGGAATTAATGAGAAGCTCTGTATAATATACAAAAAACATGAAGTGATGCTAAAATTTGCTTTCTCCCTGTAACCTTTTAGGTGTTATTTTATTTACTAGTAATGAGTTGTAGAAATCTAGGAGATGTTGATGATAGTTCATATTAAGACAAGTTCAGGAGTATGGAGCTGATTCAGAGTTGCGTGTGTGCGCGAGATGGAAGCGCGCAAACTATTTTAAATACGACCTATTCAAGTTTGTGCATTTTCACATCAAAAATGCAAGTGGGAATCGCACGCATCTGAAATACGGCTATGCATTGTCGGAAGTGCATCAATGCTTCTGTCTAATTGACTGAGCGGAATGTGCGGGCGCGAGTCGTAGGGACACATTTTGCAGTCCGCATACGTATAATTTAAAGAGAGGTGGATGCGGAAATGGTGTTTTTTTATTTTTTTATTTTTTTTATTTTAAAGAAATTCTTTTCCAAAAGATGAACGTGTTTGGAAAATGTTAAAAAAAACCATAAATATTTTAATTGTAAACTATTTAAGTTTTAGTTGTATGTGTTATGTAAATGTTAGAAACACTAACTAATTTGTAATATTGTGTTTTTATTCACAGTATCATACAAAAGAAATCTGACAATTTTTATGACTAAGATAAATAGCATTTATTTTTAACATACCAAAAAAAAAAAAAATGTTATAAAAAGGGCGTGCGCATGAAACAAACTAAATGAACCTAACCTATGTTTAATTCCTCACAGTCTCAAATATTCCTGCAAATATCCGCTTCTTTGTTTGTATCTTTATTAAATAATGTTGTAGCAGCTGTATTTCTTTTTGTAAATGAGTCTCGTGTCTGCCTTGAGGCATTTTCCAATAAAAAAACTGTTTTAAATACGTTTGCACCATGGTCAGGGCTGGTGCGAAGAAAAGTAGTAAACGCGTGCAAACTGTCAATATGGATGGGCGCGGATCAGCTAATAAACATCAAACAACAAAAATACATTAACATAAAAACACGCCCTTTTTGCATACAAATGAACACGGATTCGTAAGCTGGCGGAGGCGGAAAAATGGCATCACATCCGTCTGCTTTAAACAATAAGCTTCTTGCGCATGCGCAGTGCGAAATTCCGCTACGCATCCGTCTAAATTTTGCAGGGATGCGCAACTCTGAATCCAGCCCTATATGTGCAATAATGATTAACCTTCTTGTTTAATTGATTGATTTCCAAGTCTTTAAATAACTAGTGTCTTCTTGAGATGGCCCTCGCACAAGTGGTATATTAAATTAAGTGGAAACATTATGCTATTCAAGTTTGTCAAATGTTTTTAAGGCTCCTTCCTCATTAAGTAATATGGGGACTGAGCCCTGAAGCTATGTAGGCAGAGCTGTTGCTAGGTCTATAGGCACCCTTAGCATTGCTTACTTGTATTGCTTCAAAGGCACAGGGAATCAGCTTGGATGTGGCTCCTGCATACTATGGTACTATGCAGGAGCTGCGCCTCAGGTGATCCTCTGCAGCGGCACTTCCTTGCTTGCACAGCTGTCATGTGATTAAGCAGGTAAGGTAAGCACAACTGCAGGTGATTAGTTGAGCCACAGGTTGTGTGTTCCATTGCAGAGGCTGTCAGCATTTGGGCCTCAGGTTTAGCACCTTAGACAGCTGCCTAAACCTGCCTATTGGTACAACCAGTCCTCTGTGTAGACCCTTTAGAAAAGACCCTCTATGGTCCCTGTGGGCTTTAGTTACAGTTAATTCAGCATTTAGTTATTTCAGCAATTCACTGATGAGGTGAGATATGAGATATTCATTATAAGGCAGTTTTAATTGGTTGTTTTGTTGCATCCATGAAGATAGTCCTCCTTGCATTTCTGCTGGAAATCAAGTCAGAGGAGGTGGGTATGGTATTCAATACCTGGTTCTGATGGGTAGTGCATGGGAGTAACAAAAATGTAAATTGTTGGGGTGATATCTGATGTCTTACAGTGTAGTTATTTTACCAACATTTATTCTTGCTTGTCTCTATGTATCTCTATCACTGGTATTTCATTCTGTGTAAATGATTACAGTCTTACAGCAGCATTTAGAAAGAGTCTGTTTATAGTGTTTTTGGCTGATTGTGTCCTTGAACTTGAAGCATCATGATACAAAACAAACTAAGAACAACTTCATACAATCTTATGTGAAAATTCCAACTGACAAACGTGCTAATACTAATGGCAAATACATTAGCCATACAAATGAGCCATGCCTCTCTTCATAATTGTCCTAAAACTGCAGGCATGATAATAAGACACTTGTTTTGTTTCATAATTGGTTCTATTTATCACCAGTTGGCCTAATTGGAAAGTTGTGTTTGTTATTAGATCATGTCTGGAATAGATTGTATGTTTGGCAGATGATTTCAGAGATTGCAATTAGAATAAAATAAAATGGTTGGTTTGGCTGATAGGGCCAAGGTGAATCATATAACATCACGATCATGTGCATAAATAACGTGTGATTATCATAACAAGGAAAAGATCAATAACAATACATGTAATATATGCATATCTTCTTTTTATTTACAATAAATTAAAATCCAAGAACTATAAATGTTTAGTTCCATTATTGAAGTAAATAGTAAGGATAGATACTGACATGGTGCAGAATAAATGATAAATGTGTTAGAAATGTATAGATAGATAGATAGATAGATAGATAGATAGATAGATAGATAGATAGATAGATATGCACAAATATATATAGCTATAGACAGATACATGGCCTCCACCCGTGATGTTAAATGCACTAACATTTTTTTTTAGCTATGAGAGGTCTTTCTGAAGCTCTACTTATGTTGGGGCATTAAACATATGGCCAATTATTTACCCTTATGTTTCTAAAAATCCCTACTAACTAAGTTATCCAGGACCACAATATTTCACTTTTCCAATTGTAGCCCCTTACAAGCCCACGTCGCACCATTATGCTAAACAAGTTGCAACCCATTTTATGTGTATTTGTTGTTGTTGTTGCTGTTATTACAAATCAACAAACAGTTGTCAAAAAATTCTAATAAATGCCCCCTCTAGGCAACAAGGAATGATGTTTGGGAACAAAGCAAACATCATTTGAAGTAATTAAATCACCATAACTCTAGTCTGTAATGAAATAAGTGGGATAAGTGATGCCAGGCCCTGACTGCCACATACCCCACATGACTGTTTTACACTTTATGGATCTTTATGGATAAACCAGGAATAAACTGCTACTAAAGTAACATTAAAGAGATAAATACAGTAACACACCCATGTATTCTTGTATGAAAAAAAAAGTCTAATTTCAGTTTATTTTCTACCACACTCTGATTAATATATTTAAGTAACCTTTTATGAAAAAAAATAACTGTTTATTAGAACTAACTGAACTTATAATATATAAGAAAATTAAGCAAAATAGAATTTAATATGAAGTGTGGTTTGCCGCTGAGAACGTCCCTTTTTCAGGACCCCATTTGTATACACAGAGCTCATGATAAACTTCTTACTCTGCAGGTAAGTGCTGCTCTCTATTTCCCCAACCCTTTTGCTAATTCTTATCCTTACCCTCCCCTTCCATTACCCTAACTCTCCCTCTGCTGCACCCCAATCCTAAATCTCCCCTTCTCGATCTGTCTCCTCCCCACAGCCTAACCCTAAGCGTCCCCTTCTAGGCTCTGTACCCTCCCTGCAACTTAACCATAAGTCTCCCCTTCTAGGCTCTGTACCCTCCCTGCAGCTTAATCAAAGCCTTTCCTTCTAGGCTCTGTACCCTCCCTGCAGCCTAACCCTAAAACTATCCTACTAAACTACATCCCCTCCCATCAGCCAGCAGCCTAACTCTAAAATCACCCTACTAAAGTACATTCCCTCCCCTGCACTTACTTGTCAAAGCATCAGTAACGTGTGGCGTCAATTTCGGAATGGGACCATTTTCTAAAATACACACAGCCAACAAATAGCTGTCGGCTGTGTGTATGTTGAAAATGGCAGTTCACTGCAGCACACAGAACCCCAGTAATATAAACTATGTTTGGTCTATTATGAATAGGTTTCCAAGTACATGGCTTTTGATTGGGTTTAATAATAGAGTATAATATTGTATAGTATAGTAGAGTATTGTATTGGGTTTTATAGAGTTTACACAAACCACATTAAATTACATTTTCAAGTTAAATGACATTTCTAAGTATTTCAGAACAATAAGAAGCTTGCAATCTAAGGACCGGATCTAGACCACCCCAAGCTTTCTGTACGTGCGGGCTCTGGCAGTATGAACGAGAGAGGGTACTGAACTCCCCCTGTCACTTCCCTCTCTCGTGCAGGCTTTTTGGCAGTTACACAGCCATAAGCCTGCCTTAAGTGAAACGCACGCATCTATGCTCTGTATGACCGCTAATCCACTCATAATTGTGCAAACCCTTCCCCACAGTACAAATTAAATGCTTCCCCTGCAAAAATTGCCATGTTGCACCCTCCAGCCAAAACACAGTGTTAGGTACAGTGTGTACAAAGATTGATTGTTTCAGTAGATGTTAGAAGATGTGTACATGTGTATCAGCATGTAAGAGTCATCGCATCTCATGTATGATAGTATAGGTGTATATTCAGTGTTACTGTTCATTGACTATGGGCCTGATCCAGATTAACGATGTAGCGCTGAGCGTGCTAATGCTCAGCGTTACATCGCTGACTCCCCCCTGGCACTCCCCCTGTGCGGGCGTATGGCCCCTTCCTTACGCCGGGTGAAGGCTACCCTAGCTTCGCCCGGCGTAAGGAAGGGGCCATACGCTCACACAGGAGCGTATGGCCGCCTAGCCCGCCCCCCTAGCCTAATTTACTTACCTCCCCCCGCCCTCCAGGAGTAACGTGAGCGTTGGGACGCTGGAGGACGTCCCCTCCAGCGTCCCAACGCCGCTACTATGGATCTACGATCGGGCGTTTCCATAGTAACGCTGGGCAACATCTGCCCGGCGCATGCGCATTTGAGCTACGGCCACCGTACTAGCGACGGCGGCCGTAGCTCAGGATCAGGCCCAAAGTTACGTGAAAGTGGGTGGCAGGAGGCTTATAAATGACCATTTGAGGTCGAGGGTAGTTACTTACGCACGCACGTATGTATTATACACATGCAAATGCACACATAGTCAATTGCCGGGGATATTTTCAAAAAGATTGCGTCTGAAAAAATACGACGCCTTCGCCGGCAATTGAACGGTAAAAATTTGTTGATTCAATGTATTTTTTTACCGCTTTGCTAAAACAGAATGTCACAAATCACCTCCTGCTAGCAGGAAGTACCCAGCGCTAATGACAGGTCATTGGCCAGTGTCTGAAATAACGATATTTCAGACTGGCTAATAACCTGTCATTAGCGCCGGGTACTTCATGCTAGCATGAGGTGATTTGCGACGTTCAGAGAAGGTTTTTTGTTTTTTTTTACCTAGGCACCTGCGCAGTGGTCCCTGGCATCCATGGGCATGCTGATGCTTGTAGTTCTACAAGCATCAGCATGACCTGTTGGGGCACAAGATAGGGCAGCGTTAAAAATCCGCACCTCTCATAGCTATAACGCTATCAGTAAAAAAACTGCGTATTTTTAACGCAAAAAAATAATTGAATAGGAAAAAAAATATCGCCTGTAATTTTTAAAAAAATTACGTTAAAAATACGCCGGCGAACGATTTTTAGCTAATTGAATCGGGCCCTCAGTCTGGACCAGGCCCAATATCAGATATATATATATACATCTAATTATTTTTGGGTGCTTAATAAGGAAAGCTGCAAGATTGGTTAGTTGATCTTTTTATTGTAAGAGGCTGGTAATAAAACAGTATACTGGTTTTCATTTTTGTATATTTTATATAAAAGATTGATGTTTTATGACATGTATGTTAGCTACTATATACTGTACAGATTTTCTGGACATATTGAAATCAGCGCTGGTTATTTTTGTATATTTTCCTGGCTGGTAGTGATCTAGGTCCTTTCCTTACATGCTAGTGCTCCTATGGTGCCACTGTGAAAATGAAGAATGCAGAGAATAGATTCATTGCATTACTTAAGAACTGTTGCGGCAGCAGTTCGGAATAATGTTAAATGAGAGTAAACCTATGCGTAAAGTGCTTTGGTGGCACATGGCACGCAAAAGAATAAGCAAAAGAATAGGCAGGACAAGTTCATGAAACAAATAACAGAAAAGGAAGTTACATTTAAAAGTCCACTAAAACAATAAAGACATTTAGGGCTGGATTTACTATGGGTGCGTTAGGAAGTGATTATAAATCACCGGATTTACTAAGGGGTGCTTTTACTGGTTTATAATCTCCAGCAATGTGTGGTGATTTTTGTAGGGTTAAATCACCATGATTTAGCTGTAAATAGCAGCAATTTATCTTCAAAAATTGCCACAGACTGTGTGAAAAAAGTAAGCCATGATAAAAATGATAAAAAATACCCCTTTATCATGTAAAAATGCATAGCACAGCATGCTATTAACCCTTAGAATGCCGTTGCATATAGTACTAGAAGGCTTTTAGTACCATAAGCGGCACCATTGAAGATGTTAATGACATGCCACACCATGGATAACGTGGCCACAACTACTATTCTAAAGCACAATAAAAATCTGTCTAAATAATGGAAAATGTACCCCTCAATAATGTTCCCCAATAAAATTAAATCAATAATGTGCCCCTATAATCCTTTTTTTATCTGAATAGCGCTGCCAAAATTCTTTGAAATAATGAAAAATACTTCCTACTCACATTTCTGCAATCTTTTCTCTTGCTTGCAGACATCGGGTGCCCTGGTCCTTCTTCTTTATCCAGTATAACAAAAGATGATACTGGAAACCAGTCCTTCTTCATCTGTGTTCCTCCGCAAATGATAGTGAGTTACATTTGGTCCCCTATTTAAATCCTCTGACAGACTGGTTCGTCAGAGGGTATAAATATGGGACCAATTGTGACATTTTTATTACAGCTAACTTTTTCCCCGTTTTTTATGTTCTGTTCATTTTTTATTTTAGGCAGTATTTTTGGTGATTTTATGGGGATTTTGATAAAATCGACCACTAAATCTAGCCCCAGGGTTGATACAGATCTAGGAGTAATTGCACATAAAGGTACAAATCTGCAACTGGACAAACCATGTTGCAATTCAATTTTTATTAGAGATAAGCAGTTTGTGTTCCTTTAAATCTGTCAGGTCTTGATTTTGGGGACCCAAGCCAAACTGAGGCATGCCTCAGAAACTCTCGGCAAATTTGGATTTGAAAAAGAAATAAAATTCCATTTTCCTGTAAATGTCAGATCTCATGGTTTTGGATTCTGCAGAGATCTCTCGTGGGCCATTTTGTGATAGGAGAGTTCAGGAGCACTGTTCTCATGTGTTTTGGAGGCTTTATAAGGCACTACCTCGAAATTTTGTAGCCATTTTAGTGAGTGTAGGAGAACGTTCGTAGCTGTGCTGTCTGTGATAGCAGAATCAGATAGAGAACCAAACTGAGCTACTGATACTACAATCCACTTTTGTGGGATAGTATCATTCACCTGCCAACAGCCCTCATTAGCGCTCTCTTTTTTATTTAATAAAATGAAATATGTGCACTACACTGTGCATACTGCATGCTGCACATTTAGGAGGAGATGGTACAGTGTGTAATTTGTACACAGTATATAATAGAATAGATTGCACAAGGCATATCATTTTTGCTGTGCCTTGAAAATTAATATTCATTTCTGCTCTGAGTCTACTAATACAGGACCGTATTCAGAATTAAGAACGTCTGGTAATTTACGCACGCAAAATGCGTAAGTGGAGTGATTTCTATTCAGGGCGCATGTGCAGAACATGGAGATACGCAGCGTAATTGGAATGATGCGTAAGTAATTTCTTACGTCAAAAAATGCGTACAAACATAAAAGATCGGACGGATTATTAATAAGTAGGTGTCATTCGGAATGTAAATAGCAAAAAATGGGCGTGGTAATGCAGTAAACGTGCGGTTGTATTTGCGAACGTTTAACTTCCGTCACATATATGCACGCTAACGATAAGGTTGCTTTCACAACACAGAAGTGTTCCGAAATTCATTTCTTTTGCAAAACGTACTTATTTTATATTAACGTACGGATCTATGACGAACGCACAGAAAATCTTCTTAAATCTGAATCCGGTCTGTAAATAGCAAAATAGGCGTGGTAATGCTGTAGACGTGCGGTTATATTTGCGAACGTTTAACTTCCGTCACATATACGCAAGCTAATGATAAGGTTGCTTTCACAACACGGAAGTGTTCCGAAATGTATTCATTTTGTAAAATGTATTTATTTTGTATTAACGTACGGATCTATTACGAACGCACTTAACATCTTCTTAAATCTGAATCCAGTCCACAGACCCTTAGTGGGGCTCTGACTCAGTAATATATTAAGTAATATTATTGACAGGTTTTTTTCTCCAATACAAAGAAAAATATTAAGGGCTGTCATTTTTTTTTTCTAATTTGTCTAAAAATGTATATCAGTAACTGTGCTGTCTGCTAAAAAAATAATTGGGGCACATTACACATTATAGTGTTTAGGAGGAGATGGTGGTACTGTGTACAGTGTATAGTACATTTCATTGTTCAAGGAGGTGGTAAATTAATATCACTGTGTACAATCAGTGAGCATTACATTGTACAATGCTTATATTCCATTTATTATTTTAATCATTTTATTAATAACTATTAGTAAGAAGTTTTTCCTAGCCAGTCACTAATATTGTGCCGTGTCACGTGTTACATTTATTTGGGGTCTCTGGAGGAGGTGGTAAGTTTATATCACTGTGTACAATCAATGTACATTACTGGTGAGAGTCCCTGGCTTGATGGCTGTCTTTCAGAAGTAGAGACAACCGAAAGTCCTTTTTCGTCTCTCTATTTCAAAGAGTCAGCCATTTAGATATTTTTTTTCTGAATTTTTTATTCACCCATTCCTTTTCGGAAGCGCCGCCGAATCCGTCGAGGATTAGGGTCAGGGTAAGGATTAGGGAAAGGGTTGGGGTTAATTTTGATACTTACCATTAAGGTTTGGTGCTCCGGGGATCAATTGCTTTGACTCTTTAAGTTCGGAAGAACTGGCTGAGTGAGAACGGCCCTATCAAAATAGAACTGTTCTCGACAGTGACCCATGCCCATACATTACATTGTACAATTTCTTTTTTTATTTAATTTCCATGCACTATGCACTTATTACAGTTACATTGACAAAGGTAAACATTCAAGAATAGTACTTAATACAGTAACTTCGACAATATTGTGATAGTCTTCAAACATTTGAAATATGTTACAAGGAGGTTAAATTAATTAATTGTTCACAAAAAAATAGACACAGTCAAACACTGTATTATTCAATCACAATAGGCGGATCATTAACTAGCTACCTTTGGAGATACCAAGCAGTAAATCTGAAACTATTATAAAGCTTTTGTTAAATTGTAGTAGGTAAAGTACTAATGTACTTTTCCCAGGCATCAAAGAAGAGCTCTGCCAACCTATCTCTTGCAACATTGGTCTCAAGCCATTCCATTTTAAATATGTAAAAAAGTTTTTTCTTAAATAAAGTAATGGGCAGAGCTGTCTTGGAGATCCAATGCATATCATCTAGCCCACGAATGTGCAGATGTTGCAATCAAGGGGACTTACGCAAGCAGCTTGCATAAGTCCCCTTGTGGAGGTATCTGTGAATCCGGCCCATTGTGGTTGGGTTTTCCAATTTGACTGGAAATACATGTTATTGATGCTAATAATACTGTGTAATAATACACATAATCCTGTGTAGGAGAAAAAATACATACAAATTACATGATTTTAGCTAATGTAAAAAACCAAGAAAGATCCAAGACCAAAACCAAAACAATTCCAGGTGGTTTTGACATTTTGACAAAACCAAAACTGAAACCATACGATGAATTAAAACCAAAACACAAGAGTCATCTCAAATTTTTATGCATGCAGGGAAATACTGGCTGATTTTTTTGCACACAAATACAGAAAACATTTCATCTCTTGATTCATTCTGTTTGCACTTTTTAAGTTTGCCTCTTCCTGCAGTTAAACATGGTTTTACCAAGGTGTAAATGTACTTCTTTTTGCTGTTACTTCCAACTCTGGATCAACACTATTAACACTATTGTTATATATGTTCTGTTGGAATAGTGCCATTACTAAAAGTCATACTATTGGTACTAATACTGTACATTAACAGAATAAATTGGCAAAGGTTAAATTTGACAGCAACTATATTGCAATAGAATAAAGATGCTTCCCAATTCTTACAACCCTTATAAAAAATAAGTTGTTTTAAAAAGTACATTCAAATATAAGTTGGATAGGTTTCTGCAACTGCCTTACTTTGTAATCCGGGAGGCATAGGATGGTTAGTTTAAATTGCAAAAACTTCATGAGACAAGCCAGGTGTGTTTTTCTTAAAATCTTGAATCCTTGCTGATATTAGTTATTTTGTGTAATAGGGTCATTTACAAGCTGACAGCACAGGTCAAAAGGGTAAGCATATGCCATTATGAATTGACAAAACTATACATGTTGGTTGTGGACTGTGTACAGATTTCTAATGGACTGTGCCCACATATGCAGTTTAAACTGCTACAAATCTTTTATTTCATGATGAGCAGTTCCAGAACTGAATGCAAAAAAACAAGCATCCAGGGGGCAGCATGGTGGCTCAGTGAGGTCATAAGTTCGATTCCTGGACAAGACGTTATCTGTGAGGAGTTTGCATGTTCTCCCTGTTTGTGCCTGGGTTTCCTCCGGGTGCTCCGGTTTCCTCCCACATGCACAAAAAAACATGCTAGTAGGGTTTTTGGCTGCTAACAAAATTAACCCTCCTGTATGTAAGGAAAGTGTTTCTTATCTGCAGTCACATTATATACATATGATTCTATGATCATGCCATAAATCATACCACAAAGAAAGGGAGGCCTATTAGGGATCCAGATGCACAACCAACTGCAGCTCTGGATCCCGAGGTGAAAAGCCAATAACAAAGCAGCTACTTTCACAGATACATTCCCTTTTCTTAGCTACAAACACAAGTGCTTCACTGTTATGTGTAACGGAAATGGTGGTTAAGGGGGGGGGGGGTTACGCTTCATGTACTAAAAGTATAGAATAAAATGAGTCTATTAATTGTGTAATTACCATGAGGGAAAATAATATATTAAAAATAGTAACCAATATTGTAAAAGCCGTTTACAGAAGTTCCTGAACTGCGCTGAAAGGTGTGACATGAGTCCTAGCTCCCTTGCAGCTTCTCTGTGAGTTTAATGCTGGTCAGCGCACGAGAAAGTGGCTGTACTATGAGCACAGCCTCTCCCCCTTCAATGCGGTAACATGCATAAAACTCACAGAGAAGCTGCAGGGCATCTGTGAGTTTTATTCCGGTCAGCACATTGAAGGGAGTACAGCTTCTATCCAATGCACTCACCAACATTAGACCAGCCGATGGGATAGATTGTTTGGGAACCACTTGCCTACCAAAAACCACATTACCAAGACAGATCTGGGTCCTCTGCATTCAGATTTCTGTCACGGTACCATTTCTGATGGTGTGGCAGTTATGGCCAGAAGTGTAAGCACTACCAATATGGTTGAGGGTTGTGGTATCTAAATAGTACATTGAGGACAAGAAGACAATATACCAAATACCAAATAGCATATGTGAGTACTATGGTAGTCCTCCTGAGAGGAAATATATTAATGGCATGAAAATGATCATTTTAGTAGTTCCAATGAATCAGATTGCCATGTTGTTAGGGAAGAAGGAAATTTGGGAATGATCAAACATTTGGAAAATGGAAACCATAACGACATGGCACCAGAAAGAAGAACTATTCAATGACTGCACTTCTCTGTAATAGTAGCAAGGGAATATTAGTGCCCAATATCAACGTTAGTATCAAATAAACATCATAAATCCGTCTGTAACTGTTAAAATATATGTTTAATGTAGACATCATTAAAATGCCACATACACGCCTCCCGTTCTACATAATCTTTTCAGTCAAAATGTCTAATTGAGTAATATGTAAGTATTACATATATATTACATAATTATTATTACATATGTCCAATCCTAATAAGAAGTCTGGATCCGAGCCCATGAGATTAAATCTGATATTGATATTGATTAGTCATGTTGTTTTATAAGAAATGTACTAACACTAAGTGTGCAGTAACAGGTTGTATAACTATATTTGATATATAAATATGAATAGGATGGGGCGCCTGGCCATTTTTCGTGTTTTTGCTTTAGTTTTGTTTGTTTTTTTCATGTTTTGGTTTTGGATTGGTTTTGCCAAAACCACCCTTGTGTGTTTTGGTTAAAAAAAAAATTTTTTTAAATCATAAAAACAGCTAAAATCGCAGAATTTGGGGGTGTTTTTGTGTATGTAAATAACAAATATTATGCCAAATTGTATCTATAATCAATAAACAAAATTAGGATCCCACAATCTAAATTAATGCAACTTTAATACTCTAAAATGCACAACAGTTAAAATATATAAATACATAATGGGCCTGATCCAGAGATACGGCCGCCCTGGGGATTACAGCCGCCGCAGCCGTAATTTCCCTGTTATGAAAGTTGTGCGCATGCGCACAACCTTCATACGGCGGCGTAATGGCCGGCGGCCATAACTATAGGCGGAGATAGGCATGTAAATTAAGGAACAGGGCAGAGGAAACCCCATTACGATCAGCAATGCGACCGCAAGGAAGCAGAGCTGATCGTAATAGATAGGGTAGGAATCTGGACACGTAAGTGCATTTCCCGCTACGATGACGGCCGTACAGACCTCGGGCGGCCATAAGGTGCCCGTAGGTCTGGATCAGGCCCAATATTTCTAATGATACTCAAAATGACATATCAATATATCTTGTAGCAGACAATAAACTAATAGCTGCATATAGATATGTAAAAATAGGACTAGTACCACACAATAGCTTGGTGATTGATACTTTGAAAATTGTAAAAAGTTCTCAAGTCATGCTTGTGCATATTAGTACACTTGTAATCCCATACAATATTGCCAGCGTTGTGAGATGTAAATCACCCTTAATATTCTGTTGGTAACAGGGTTATTCAAAGGTTATAAATGTGGTTATAATAATTTATACATCACTAGTAGAGACTCCTTGGAGAAAAATAATGCGTCCTCATTACACCCTTATGTTGGGGAGAGTGGTAAGAAGATTTGGCAGTGATGATAGTAAATATAAAGTAGAAAAAAAAGTCTCCTGCCACTTGGCCAGGGCCGGCGTTTAAATATACCCCTGCCCATAAAGTCACTCTCAGTGAAGGTATCGCAAAGGGATTTTCCCAAAGGTACAATTTAAAAAAATAGAGTGTTTTCACAACTCACGGTTAATTGATACCGGATAGCTGTTAGTAGGTGGAAATAGCAATGCTGGTTAGTATTCACATCCAGTTTGACGCGGGCCACACTTGTGATTGACACACAAATCTGTCTACAAAACAGACAATCGTTCACACACTGAGGTTGGGCAGAACACAATCACAGTATAGCAGTGCCCCTATACAGTGCACTTCCCCAATACAGTACACAGCCCCAATACAGTACACAGCCCCTATATAGTACACAGCCCCACGTGGCAACCCCTTGCCACACAGCACTGCAGCCAAATCCCCAGTAACCCCCCAGGAATCCCCATCATGTGTCCAGCTCTCCCCAGTAATCCCCATCATTTGTCCAGCTCCTCTCAGGAATCCCCATCATGTGTCCAGCTCCCCTCAGGAATCCCCATTATGTGTCCAGCTCAGCCCAGTAATCCCCTTACTTACCTTTGCTGCGTCACTCACTCCTTCCTCCGTGCCAAAACTCCGCGAGATCCGAAGCGGGATTTTGAAGTTCGGCCTCGGTGGTGTAATCTGAGGAGCGCGCAGGGATGGATCCCACCTCGGATCCCCAAATTCAGGTGAGCTCGGTTCTCTGAGAACCGGGCCTGCACATCTCTAAATATGAGTGATATTATGAGTGAAACATAAGCTTTTGGATTGTAGCTATTTTCCACTAGGTTTCATGTTAGGATAAAGCCCTAAATGTTTAATTAGTTATCTCCAGTATGAGCCAATAGGTTGTTGGTTCTTCATGGTTCTGTATGGGGTTTTTAATACTTTTCTAGATACTCAGCTGCTTTCAAGATTTAGCTATGGAACCCCTGGCTACAATTCATTGATATGTATATATTGACTTAAAACAACAAATAGCGGATGTGTTTTCCTATGGTAACTGTGTTAGTTGTTATTACAATTAATCCATAATTATAATACTGTATAATAGGGAGAACATGAAAAAATTTTAATTAAAAACTAGGGAGCTAATTGTTTTTGGCCATTTAAATCTCAATACATCTTAAGTAAAGACATTTGCTTTGGGAGTGAACCTCAGGACATCCTAAGCACACATATTGGACTGAATCCAGACTCACCATTTATGATTACTTTCCGCTCAGTGTGAGTGGAATATGACCATAAATGATAAGTGCACATGCACACATACATGTCTGGAAGTCTTTCACCGCGGGGTGGGACCCATTATTACGCATGGTGAGAGGGGGAGGTATGTAAATTATACAGTAAGGGCTTGGGCCCATGCATAAATACTTAAGTAGGGTTGTGCTATCAGAAGTCCAGTGCATGTGAGAGGCGTTGTCTCGCCAGAACACCTACTACTGGTGGTCAATTTTTCTTTGAATGTATTTCTCATATAAATCATGTGCACATATTTTAAATGTATATTAGAAACCAGAGTCTGAGAGTAAGGGCAAAGCAGGTGCAAGCAAGGTCGCCGTCAGAATATGCAGGGCCTGCAACACAGCCGCAGGCCCCGCCCCCATATGACATCATGATGTCACATAGGAGTGAAGCACCACAGAACCTGCTTTAACAGCAGCCCGGTGCGCAGGGAAGTTCTTCCCTGTGCATTGGCCCGCTACTCAATACTGAGCTACACCATGTAGCAATGGTAGGGGTACAAAGTAATTTTAATTCTTTTGCACGCAGAGTAGTAAATTCTTTACTTGTTTAATCTGTATATTAGAGATGAACTGGAAACTTCACCTCTAGGGACTCATTTTGCTTTTACAGTTTAAATTTGTCTTATCTTGAAGTTAAACATGGTTATGCTCAGGTCTGCACTTGCACATGTGTTGCCCTTACTTTCAAACTCTGGATGAGCTCCAGAATATTATTGGACCATAGCTATAATTTTATCTTTTTATAGATATCAGGAGTCTGATTCACACTTAAGAAGCTTCTGCTTCGTAAGTGTGGATCTGGCCGAAATGATCTACTGCGCATGCGTAGTAGGTCATTTACTCTATCTACATGCCAGATCGGTACGTAGATAGTGTAGGTGCGGTCGTCCATAGAGGCGACGTTATGCGGACTCGGGGCGTTTTTAGGAAGAAGTGAGTCACATTTTCTATGCTGGATAGCAGTACCTTGGGGTACACAGAGAAGTCACAAATATTCAACTAACAGAAACTAAAATCGGAAATTTTGTTACTAATGTAGAAACCAGTCGCCAGTCATGAAGGGGTTAATAAAAGATCACACTAAAAATGTGCCACTGCAAAACCAACTTTTCATTATCATTTTCCTCATGCAACTTCTGTCTAAAATTATTAAACCAATATAAAGCATGGAGCCTTTGCTAAAAGTTTACATAGAGTTGACATATCATCAGGAATTGTCAAGGTCAGGTGCTTTAACAAGAGAGGTCTGATTTAACTAACTGACCAAGACTCAATAAAGTGATTGTTAGAGCAAATGTAATTATGCAGTAACATAATGGAATGCTAGAGTTAACCTAACTCACGGGTCATATCCTACAATAATGACCCTGACATAAATAATCTGCACTGCTTCAAGCAGTCAAGACATTTGCAAACTGGTAGTCTTTATTTGTGGATTTCTCTAACCTATACGTATATCAAGTTCTATTATAATTAGCATTTGGGTATTTTTAACGTTTGTTATATTTTTTGTGTCATTGAAGATAATTAGATGTGTTAAAATTCACTAACCCAAAACCTATAACAATGCTTCTGTCTACATTGTTTAGAGTTTGAAAAACATCTGTTAAATCTCAAGACAAAGTGGCAGTCTCCAGAGGATTTCCTCAGTCTGTTTCCTTATGTTGCTACAAGTATGTCTTCTTTATAGTCCATGCAAAACAAGGCACATGATTATATTCATTTATTAAGTCCCAACACCCATACTGTACATTAAGAAAGATACAATTCTGGTGCTGTCACAGATAACCTTTTGCCCTCACTAAATACGTCACAAAGAAATATAGTGCCAAAAATAAGATAGCCTTTTGTCTGGTTAATGTTACCACTAAGATTTTCTTTCTGGTGACCGTTAATGGGTTTTCGTAATGCATAAGGAGTTTATTGTGATAACAAACCCATAAAAAATTTATCTGATGTTGTCTCGGAATTTCCCTTGACATTGGGACAAAAAATAGTATGCCTTTCTTACATTACAATTATGGTTGGGGTCCTTAGATAGTAGTCCCATTTTTTTGACCCCGAGTATTTACAAACACAAAAAGTGAAGAAGAGGCAAAGCAGGAAAAAGGAGCAAATTTGCAGCTTAGTAAAACTATTTTGTGATACAGGCAGAGGTGTTGCATTGATACCTAGAACATAGGGGGATTAGTTTGTAGTGTATCTGAGTAGTGTCAGGGAGTGTTGTTTTTCTTTGCATGAATATTGATTTCTGGGTTCTTCTCTTTGTGACACCCCTCCCTCCTTTAGTTCTCTAGCCATTACACTTTTGCCGCCCTGCACCCAGAGGCTGTCCTTGATGATTTGCCAAAATTTTTCATTGGATCTTCCCTGCTGCCACACCAAGCTTAGTATTCAGATCTGATCATCTGACCTTTGTATCAGAAGATATCAGAAGCATCAGGAAGAGAGAGAGAAACCAAAAACTGAATTCCGTGCATTGCAAATCTGTTGCCCATCCATGCAACCACAGATCATTCATGGCCTTATTCAGGCAATTTTCTTTTTTCATGCCTCAGTGGCATCCCCCTGGGACAATGTCACCCTAGGCAATTGCCTATATGACCTATACCTAGGGTATTACAAATGCTCCCTCCCTGTGCCCCTTACATTTATACGTCTCCCTCTCTGCCCCAATTACATTACACATACCACTCCGTCTCTCCTACATTACACATTTCTTACCTTGTCTCCCTTACATTCCATGTCTTTCTCTCTCTCTCTTAATGTCACCCTTGCAATAAACATCTCTACTTGGATTGCTATTTTGCATTATAAATATATTTACATCATGACACAATAACTAAGAACTAAGTATTAAAAGTGTACTGTAGGTTTTTTTTTTACAGATTACTTAGTGCTGTGCATTCATGTTATAAATAAAAAACATCCCCTCAGAGAATTCTTTTCATAATAAAATATTGTGTTTTAAATATAAAGATAATTTTCACGTGGTAAGTATCCTAGGTTTGTAAGATGATATGTGGTTTCCAATATAGTTGGTACTCACTTCATGTCACTATTGGCGCAGGAGCCTAACCGTAGTAAACTAATTTATTTGTTTCTATTTATTTGTTTAGGATACTAGAGGAATCACACATCTAATAGACACACATAGGAAGCCTACTCTGCGAATCAAAATAAATATGACAAAAATATAAATTTGAAAAGCAGTAAAGATTTCAGAGGCCCACTAAGGGTGGAAGTAGCATAAACACAGAGGTTGGAACAACCACCCTGATTTTAATTTAAGAAAAAAGTAGATTACAGGGATGAAAATTAGCTTTTTAATGGTTAGGAGTAGAGATGAGCTTTGACCCCCGTGTTTTGGTTTTTGGTTTTTAAGTTTTTAATCTGTATTCACTTTCGTGTTTGGTTTTGGTTTTGATTTTGTCAAAAAATTTAATGTTTTGGTTTTGGTTTTGGATCAGTATTTTAAATTGCTAACAAATGCTAAAATCAAGTAATTTTTATGTATTTTTGCTCTTACAGATTATTAATATGAATAACATTCATTTCCAGCCATTCTTAGTCAAATTGGACCACCTCACAGCTCACAAGATTGAGGTTGGTTGGTACATGCTACCATATATTATCTAGTATCCCACTCTCAACTTTGTGACATTTGTCAAATATATTCCCATTTATTGCTATTGTTATATAACTTATGAAAAGACAATATCTATGTTCCCTTCCACAGTAAATATATATATAAATTCTATAGTTTGTAAAAAAAAAATGTAAAAAGCAAATGTATAAATAAAGAGGAAAAAGTGTGACCAAGACTTGCTGTAGGGTGAAGAATATAGAAGCTGCTATTAACCAGTATATTCCTAGTACTTTTTAGTAGACTAAGGGCCAGATTTACTAAGCTGCGGGTTTGGAAAAGTTGAGGTGTTGCCCATAGCAAGCAATCAGATTTTAGCTGACATTCTCTAATATGTAAAAAGAAAGTGAGAGCTAGAATCTGATTGATTGCAATCTGGTTGCAATCAGCATCCAAACGGCTCATCTCTAGTTAAGAGTAATATATCATGGGAGATGTAGCAGTCAAGAACACAAAAACTACATCAAGTTTCCTACTTGAATCTGAAGAACACAGAAGAAGAAATGCTGTTCTCTCCCTGTCCTCAGTGCTTCAATGCTCTTCACTAATCTGTAAAGGAAACTACACAGTTAATAATGCATAAAATGTGAGTAGACCTAGAGGGCACTAGTGAGAAAGAACAGCCTCCTTATTATAAGGTACCACTACCTGCACAATATAATGAAAAAATAATAATAATAAATGAGTGGGTGCTAAAATATATATAGGATGAGTGCTAATGGTGTCGCATATAATAGTTATCAACAGATGATATATACTGTACGTATAAATACAATTAATTAGTAAAAAGTCCAGAAAAAATATATATGAATCCAAAAATAGTCCAGCATTTCAAGAGAGTGCAATTAAGTAGATTAAAAACAAACATTCATGTGTATAAATTTGTGGTTCTCGTGGAAACGCATTATCCGCCTTCATACTGTCAAGCCGCTGTTTCTTATGATTGTCTAACTGTTTCAGTTATTCCTCCCAATACAGTGTCCCTTCACATGTGAAATGTTATTATTCATGAGATTGTGGAACGGTTATCTATGTCTTTTTGAAATACAAATAAAGAATAAAAAAATAAAAAAACT
Organism: Limnodynastes dumerilii; assembly: GCA_011038615.1. Taxonomy (NCBI): domain Eukaryota; kingdom Metazoa; phylum Chordata; class Amphibia; order Anura; family Limnodynastidae; genus Limnodynastes; species Limnodynastes dumerilii. The sequence continues at coordinate 393,501 of WWET01000980.1, forward strand.
TGTGGTTCTGAGGGATATTAAATTGGAGTCCAACATAAGCGCCTGATGATTGTTCAATAACGCATAAAAATACATCCAATTTAGATGACATAGTCTCCTCTTTCTTGATTCCTTTAAAGGCAATTAAACTTGAGAAAAATAGTGAAATATGTAAAAACAGAGGAAAGTTTATTAAAAAGGATTTAAAACATTTAAAACAATAAAAACAACACAATGCCTAGTCAATGTTGCTATAGACAATGTCTAGTGATTCCTATCACAGTACATATTGTCCACTAACAGGATCTAGTACCCTCCTAACAACAGGGCCTCACTCCCTGTAAACTTAGGCCTAGCATCCAATCTTCAACAAGGGCCTACTGCCCTTGCCAATCCAGGGTCTAATGCCCTGCATCACTATAGGGCCTGATGCCTTTTAAAAATTATAAGGCCTAAAACCCTCTTCTACAAGTTCTTGGTACCCTCAATATCTAAAAGGGCCTATGGAGCCTAGTGCCCTGAATCATAAGGTACTTCCCATTGATTGTAGTGGATTCTGGAATCCCCCAATCCTCTTCCATTGGTGGCAGAGGCTGCTGGACGAATCCTCCAATCTTCTCCCATTGATCACAGAGGGGTAGGAATCTCCTCAAACACAAAGTCTGGATGTGAGACTCTGGTAAAGAGAGAAAAAGATGCCCAAGGGAAATGGGGCAACAGACCACAGCATGAGAGAGGGAGTAAAGGATACAAAGATATACCTTAATCCAAGGTCTCACTGTCTGCTGTCTATGGCTTACTCCTTTCCATCATGAAGGTGCTCCTTGAGGCAACAGCTCTTCTTAGATTTATCCCAGCACCACCATTCTGTGCCCCCTGGTGGCCTCCTCACCCTGCCCCTATCTCCTGTCGCTTCTAGCTCCTTCGTCCTTGCTACCTCCTTCTGGAGACATCGGCCCTGTGCGATTTAAATGTCTCACCCCACCCTTGGATCTACGGATTTCGTATGGCAGGCATGCCCCCTCGAGTGTTGATACGAAGCTGTTATGCTCAAGGCCAATACGCTCAGATTTTCTGAGCGTAACAAGTATAAATACCTGTTTTTACGCTTACGCCCATCGTAAAAATGCACACGAGCATAGGTCTGCATAAGGCCCATCCAGCATAGAGCTTTAGCAGGTCTTCATGCCTTCCTTTCTGGCCTTCTATTATTCACAATGTGCATTGGCCTCTTCCAGTCACTTCTGGCTCGAATGCCACATGCAGAACTTTTTAAACTCTCACGCGGTAACATACGAGTCATGATTGGCTATTCTGATCCCCATGAGAAAGTCAAAAACATTACATGTGTAATTTTTTTGGAATTGTTCATGCCATTAACAATCAAGGATACAGCTCCTAGTCTCATTTCTTAGATGATCTGTGCATCTCTAAGAATATTACACATGCCAGGTAAAAAAAATAATGACTATCTGTCATGCACACTGTGTAATATATTACATATAATAACCTGAAATATATACCCTCTAATATTTTTTTATAAAAAATTGGTAGACCCAGTGGGCAGGAAGGAGATGTGACTTGTCCAGTGAAGGGGTCGTGCTTTCCTCCACTCTCATTTGCCTATATGATAATCTCATTTTACCTCTTATCATATGAGCTAAAAACTCACAGGGGAGTTCCATGTCACTTTAGCAGAGCTGCAGGAGTCCGTTCCCTCAGCTCTGCTATAGTGATCAGATGCTGCCAGAGTGGAAGATGAGTATAGGGGAGAGGTACAGAAGCCCTCAGTACAGACCGTTAAAAATTGGTACTGTATTGGCTATACAGGTACAGTTGGAGGGTATGGAAATAGCAGATAAAAATAACTTGCTCATTCAAGCTTACAATTTAAGAGAACATTTGAACAAGAATACTTAACACATAAGTTTTGGCACTAACAATTCTTGCTGTTGGTTATGGGAAATATGGATGGAATATAAAAGGCAGTAACTTTTGTATTACTTACATATAGTAAATAAGCCTGGATGTATCTTCTGGTGGTGTAATAAGGTTGGAATCAGGTTACAAGGAAATGGGGGACTATGAAAGTCAAAATATAGTAACAGCTTCTACTACATCCAGGTAACACACACACAGTCTTAATGTTCAGCATGGCTGCCAAATGAGCAAAGTTGTGCAATGTTTTAAGTATTGAATTCCGGCAGATTGGTTTAGTCTTAGATCTTGAGACTATCCAAGATGTGATGGACCTTTCTTATATAATTCCCCTTGCATCTGCAGATCATGTCAAACATAACAAAACTTCTTTGACTGGGTCTCTAAAGTAGTTGATCAAGGGAGAGTTATAGACAAGCTTATCTAGACGTCTTTAAGATTTTTGACACTGTGCCACATTGCAGACTATTAAATAAAGTGGAAAATTTGGGGGTGTCATACAACATGTAAAGACAAGACGAACTAAACATGTATAGCTTGAAACACAGAAGGGAGAGTGGAGATATGATAGCAGCTTTCAACTATATCAAGGGGTTTAACCAGGTACAAGAAGGAGAAAAAGATTTGAACACATGGGGCTAGATCCAGACCTAAGTTCTTTTTACGTTCGATCGCGTAACGTATTTACTCAATCATAAGTATTATGCACTTCCCTCGCTCGTACGTAATTTACTCATTTTACGTTTACCAAACCCTACCTTAACTTTTCCAAGCGTAAGTACGGACGTACGTAATGGATTGACGTACGTAACAGTCTAACCCGACCCATACTGTGCCCACAAAGCATATTTCTGAGTGTCGTTTGGTTGACCCGCCCCTTAGTTAGTAATTACGCTGAAATTACGTATGATCAGAGTTACATTGCCTAACATCTGCCACGTGCATGCGCAGTAAAAACAAAAAGGCGATTTTACTACAAAATACAGACAGTAAGAAAAACAAACCACACCAATTTTAGGCGCTGGGAATGGACTTGAGTATCAATATATAATTAAGGAATCACACTGGACGCTGCTAGGTTTGAGGGCTGGCAAGACCCTATTGTAGACAAAAGAAATATTAAAAAAAGGGTGGGGTGGGGCTAATAACCAGCGCTGTCAAGTGTTTCTCAAATAAGTAATTAAAACCCATAAATAAAAATCTGGATCCAGCCCACTGACACTTTGATTTGAGCAACCTCCATCTTGGAGATATATATATCTCCTATATATATATATATAGGGCTTTTTTGTCGTCGGACGCACTGGAACTGCGTTCCGGCACCTTTTTCCGACTTACAACTTGTCCCGAGAGATCACACTCTCGGGACAAAGTTGTTTTTTTGTTTTTTTTGTGTTAAAAGCCGAGCCGTTTATACAGCTCCTATGGGAGCCCTGTAGGACCAAATCTGTTACTGTGAATGGCAGTGACCGAATCTATGCGGTCACTGCCATTCTACAAACATATTTGGTTCTACAGGGCTTCTGTAGGAGCCCTGTATTACCACTACCGCACCACGTGACTGAAAGAGACAGCGTGGGACAGACGGAGAGAGACAGCGCCACTGAGGAAGTAAGAAATCATCAAAGGTAAGTAACAAAGGCTGGAAATCAGGGGCAGACAACGGAGGCTGCGACTAAGGGGCAGACAATGGAGGCTGGACATAAGGGGCAAATAATGGAGACTGGATATAAGGGGCAGATAATGGAGGCTAGACATAAGGGGAAGATAACTGAGGCTGGATATAAGGGCAGACCATGGAGGCTGTACATAAGGGGCAGACAATGGAGGCTGGAAATAATGGGCAGACAGTGGAGGCTGGATATAAGGGGCAGACAATGGAGGCTGGATATAAGGGCAGACAATGGAGGCTGGATATAAGGGCAGACAATGGAGGCTGGATATAAGGGGCAGACAATGAAGGCTGGACATAAGGAACAGACATGGAGGCTGGACAAAAGAGGCAGACAATGGGGGCTGGACATAAGGGGCAGACAAGGAAGGCTGGACATAAGGGGCACACATGGAGGCTGGACATAAAAGGGACACAATGAAGGCTGGACATAAGGGGCACACATGGAGGCTGGACATAAGGGGCAGATATGAAGGCTGGACATAAGAGACAAACATTGGAGGCTGGATATAAGAGGCAGACAATGGAGGCTGGACATAAGCGGCAGACAATGGAGGCTGGACATAAGGGGCAGATAATGCAGGCTGGACATAAGGGGCACACATGGAGGCTGAACATTATAAGGGGCAGACAATGGAGGCTGAACATTACAAGGGGCAGACATTGGAGGCTGAACATTACAAGGGGCACACATGGATTCTGGACATTACAAGGGGCACACATGGAGACTAGACATTAAAAGGGGCACACATTGAGGCTGGACATTAAAAGGGGCAGACAATGGAAGCTGGAATTAAAAGGGGCATACATCGAGGCTGAACATATAAAAAAATTATAAGGGGTTGTAAAAAAGACTGAAACTTATGAGGGGGCTGCAATAAGGGCTGAAAAATTATAGAGGGCTGCAATAAGGGCTGAAAAAAATATAGGGGTGCTGTAATAAGGACTGAAACTTATGACGGGGCTGCAATAAGGGCTGATAAGAGGTGAGCTTCTACACTTTTTTTTTTTTATTTATGATTTTATGATACTACTTTTCCCACTTGTTGTAAAGATGAACAATGTGTACTATTTCTAGTACACTCTAGTAGTTTGATAACATTAGTGGAAACTTGTCTGTAAAATATCTGTCACTGAAGACGTGTAGTTTGCATTTTTTGGCAAAACCCAAGTGTGTAAGTGGCAGCTAAGAGACAAAGATAAAAAGTAAGAGAGAGCCTCTATAAAGCTCAACTTTGGCTGAATGCATGGTTCCTAAAGTCATTAAGCTGTCATTATTTAGAGGTTTGTTTGACATCTGACTGTTTTAGGTATTTAGTGGGTAATGTGGGACAGTTGAAAGATTTCCTGCTAGTAGTCTTTCTTCACGGACTTTAAGAAGACTAGGGACTCATCTGCAGAATGATATTTTAATGGGATGGGGAAAGACATTAATCCTTTCACTATTATTTGCATTAGTGGATTTGAACATTGTACATAGAAGAAAATGTTTAATGACTTGACTTAACTGTCATGATATGTGTCTTTTGCTACAGAAAGACTTTTCAGCTCTTATTACTTTAATGAAAGTTATATACAGTATATAATCAATGTATATATGTATATTACTTCATACTTTTACATCATTCACCTACTTCAGATAGAAGTTAAAGTTCTACAGATATCTACAAATATCGAGGATAATTTATTTGGGGAACACTAAAACAGTTTTTATGTTTACTCTATTGACTCTGCTTTATAGTGAAGTGAGCCTTCTGCATGTTCTGTATGTTTTTGCTGAACAGAATTCATTAAGTTTCATTTTATTCAAAATATTGTAAGAAATTTAGGTCTAAAAGTTTTACAATACAATTCACATCTGTCTGAGGTACTAATTGGAACATTAATGTAATCTTTCACCATTCTAATGATGGCTTTCAACTACTGAAGAAAAAATTAAATGGTTACACTGAACCAAATGAAATTGGTAATGACAGATATAATGTGACACTATCACAATTGGCACTATCACAGTTGACATTATTAGCGACAAGGAAAAATTCTGCTTTCAAACAGTGAATACTTTTTTTTAATTAATGAGTACACTAAACCGAATCAAACTACTACAAACAGATACAGGGCCCAATTCAAATAGCCTCGCACCCGCGTTATTTGCTTACATAATTGAATCGGGCCCACAGTGAAGTGACACTACTATTGACAAGTGAAAATTCACTATTAGTGACACTATTAGCGACAAGAAAAAATTAGTGACAAGAATTTTTATTTTTTTACAGTTTTTGGGCCATATTCAAAGAACCCTTAATTAAAGGTACGCAAGGCAACACCCATGACACTCCTCTCACACGGACGGGTTTTCATTGACTTCCGCCACCATAGAGCACCCTTAGCTCTACTTGTGCATTTACGCGAGTATAATACTTATGTACATACGTATGTTGCTAACCACGCCCTCAAATGGTCATGGTAATGCCTCCCCCACACACTTTCACGTAACTTTGTCCATACGGATCTCAACCATGCCCCTCTGCACGTACGTCCCCAAGTGCAATTTACAAGTATGTGCCTAATGGATTTCCGTGAGTAAATTCAACGTTAATAAGCGTAAATAAAGTTACTACACATGCGCAGCTACTCCAATCCTAAAAATACGCACAGAACTCCGCACAAAAACGGATCTGTGAATACGCCCCTTTATTTGTAAGTCAGAGCCCTACTACTAAGGACTGTAGTGTGGAGCAAAACTGAAGATTACAAGGACACAAAAAGTGAATGATTATTTGCCTTGCATGGTGCACAGTACCACCTCCAAACAAATAATTCACCGTGCAGCTACTATAGTTGCAGTTATAAAACTTTTGAAAATTAAAGGTCCCAAATCAGTGGCAAACGCAGGATTTTGAAATGGGGGTTTCCAATGTGTGTAATAAATGTGGGGTATATTAGCATACCTCCCAACACTTTGGAGCCCAGAAATGGGATAAATAAGCTCCACCCCCATTGTCATGCCAAACAGGGCAAAAATTAAAATAGTAATAAAAAAAAAAAAACAGAAAATATTTAAAATAAAAAAAAATGGAAAAAAATGCCTAAAAAGTACAAATGCAAATAAGTGCGTGACTTTGTGAATTCTACAAAAGGGGCATGGCTTTGTGGTTATGTGGGGCACACTTACATAGAGAAAGATTGTAATGTGCTGCAAAAGGGAAGCATGTGGGTGATGGTGACTGGGTCACAACAAATTGACACAATCTCTGGTCCATTGGGTGATTGTTATAAAGCTTTTGGGGACACAGTAAAAGTTCCTCTGTAGTTTTGTGTAGTACCGATAGACTTTATATATCATTTTATTTATTATATACTGCTTTTAACCAATTTAAATTGTGCAAACAGAATAAGAGTTGAGCAATGTTTTTTATACCTAATCTAAATTACTGTTTAAAATGACAGCTGTTCTGTATATTAACCTGATGCATGTTTAAAATGCATGCCTCCCATGTAGGGCCAGATCCTAAACTACATATTCTAGCAATGTTACGCTAGCCGATGATGTAAAATCACCCATTAGTATTTACTGCGCATGCGCATGGCAAATGTTATGCAACGTAACTCTGAACGTATGTACCAGCCACGTATCAACAGCGTAACTACAAACGAAGGGGCGTGACAACCATATGACACCCGTAATTACGCTTCGGAGGCGGGGTGAGGCATTTAAATCGTATAGTATGGGCGTGTTTAGGCACTTCTGTACATGTAGCCTTTACATACGTCAGTAGTTATGCTTTGAAAAGTTAAGGCAGGGTTTGGGAAGCGTAAAATGGCCAAAGTACTTACGAGCGAGGGGAGTGCCTAGGGGAGTGCATAGAAAATACGCTAGCTTAAACTTGCTACGTGATGAGATGTAACAAGCACTTAGGTCTGGATCTACCCCGTAGAGATCATGCCACGCATCTGGAGATCATGCCACACAAGATCCGGCACTGGCAACTCTGGAGAGTTCATACTGAAAATTAGCATGATTTTGAAATAAGGAAAGGATGTGTATAGGCAAATAGGCTAAGATGGGTAATGCAGCAACCTACAGTATACAAGTTTGTATGTATCTTGTATTTGTTTAAGAAAAATATAAAAACCTTTTGCAAATGAATATAATAACTAAAATTGTATTTTATATTATTATGTGTAAGGCGTTTAGGGCTGTGTTATAACTAGCAGTGGGTGCACACTGGAGTTTTTACGAATGAATGGTGTGCCAATCACATGATAACCATCAGCTCTCACATCTTACCAGTGTGTAAGGTCCAATCAGGGCCACTGTCATCCCATGCGGGGCCCAGGACCCAGCCGCAGGGCCCCACCCTTATGGGATGTCATTGAAGGGGCAGGGCCCAGCAGACACGCTTTAGCAGCGGCCCGGTGTGCAGAGAAGAACTAAATAGTGGCTACTAAATAGCTCTGAACAGCAAGTATCGGTGGTAGGATACCATCAATACCTGCTGCTACAGAGCTGGGTAAGTATCGGCGGGCCCCCATCAGGTCCGGGCCCGGAACAGTAGTCCCGGCTGTCCCCCTTGATGGCAGCCCTGGGTCCAATGATACTGAAGAATCATCTGAAATAGCATTGCATCATGTGCTGATTTTTGTGATCAGTGGTGTCACAATGTCAGGAAAAAACTATTAGTACATAATAGGCCTGATCCAGACCTACGCCCGCCGTCACTAGGACGGCGGCGTAAGCGTAAGATCGGCTTTTTAGCCGATCTGCGCATGTTGCCCGGCGTTTCTATGGCAACGCCCGATCGTGGTTCAGGCGTCCGTAGCAGCGCCATAGGGACGCTGGAGGGGACGTCCCCTAGCGTCCCTAAGTTCAGGTTAGTGTAGGTGGGCGGGGGGAGGTAGTTTAATGAGGGTAGGAGGGCGGGCTAGGCGGCCATACGCTCCTGTGCCCAATGATACCCAGTCTTTAGTGCCACAATTCTCATTCATCTTCCTGCTTAGGACCGACTTAATTGGGCGTACATATTTTTGCAGCAGAGGGTTATGAAAATACTTTTAAGATGACAGCTGCAAACTCTGCCAATTTTCAATGCATTTAATAGATTTTTTTAATGGTCGCATTTTCGCTTTTTAAAAACCCAGTTTTCTGATGCACTTCTTTCTATCTTCTATCTTATTTATTTAACAGATTTTTATATAGCACTATTACATTACATAGCGTGTTACAGAAAATATTTCACATTCGCATCCAGGGCCGGTGCTAGGGTGTTTGGCGCCTCCCTGCAAACTTTAAATTTGCGCCTACCTGTTTAACAATTTGTCATCAGGGTTTCTAGAGTATAGTATCCATGTAAGCATCATAAAACACAATCTTGTAAACACAATAAAAAAAAGTAAATCATAGTCGCTACAGGCAGCATTCTAGTCTCCACTATACAATTCCCATTTCATCCTAAACACTGCAACACAAAACAGACCATATATCTTAGGGACACATACCTTACAGATATTTTCCTAGTGACCGCTATACCATACAGGCCACCTTACAATACAGACTGCATCCTTTCGACCACTGTACAATAAATTCAACATTCTTGTAACCTGAATGCAGTTAAAAAAATAGTCACAAAATGCAAAGCAGTCACAAAACAGAAAACATTTGTAACAATGATACGATAGAAGCACAGCCTTGTAAGCACTTATTTATTCAGTTTGTGTGTGTGTGTACAGTGTATATATTCCTCCAATCTCTCCCCCTTGCATGTACTCCCCCTTATGTCTCCAGTCTCCCAATATTCCCATCATGTCTCTGCAGTCCCTCACCACCCCATCATGTCTCTGCAGCCCTCAGTATCCCCATCATGTCTCTG
>WWET01000980.1:420104-438308 GCA_011038615.1 Limnodynastes dumerilii
GCAGGACTGGATCAGGCAGGACTGGATCAAGCAGGATTAGATCAAGCAGGACTGGATCAGCCAGGACTGGATCAAGGAGGACTGGATCAAGCAGGACTGGATCAAGCAGGACTGGATCAAGCAGGACTGGATCAAGCAGGACTGGATCAAGCAGGACTGGATCAAGCAGGACTGGATCAAGCAGGACTGGATCAAGCAGGACTGGATCAAGCAGGACTGGATCAAGCAGGACTGGATCAAGCAGGACTGGATCAAGCAGGACTGGATCAAGCAGGACTGGATCAAGCAGGACTGGATCAAGCAGGACTGGACCAAGCAGGAGCACAATGCAGGAGTACCAGGCACCTAGAGGACCTAGTTGTTCTGGCAACGTTGGAACAGTGCACAGGGTTTAAATAGTGCGCCCTGCGCACTGATTGGCTGGAGGACCGGAGAACACTGAGTCTATTGGAGAAGCGCTGTCATGTGACCAGTCCAAGATGGCAGCGCCCATGGATCAGAGCACCACCGCACTTGCCGCCAGAATCCCACGTGGAGGACGCCGCGTCCAGACTGGTGAGTATGCCTGAGGCTGTCACTGTTTCAGTGACAGTCTCCGACGGCTGCGAGGACCCGTGCGCCGGGAGAATGGTACAGACAGGGAACCAGGACACAGGTAAGTGCGGCGCCTGCCGCGGTTTGTGATAGCTGGTAATAAACTAAAAATATATATTCTTCACCAATTTGAAAATCTATATCGAGCAGCAGATAAAATCAATTAAATGTATTGACTAAATAAGCATAAAAATTATAAAAAAAATGCACAAACCACATAACATAGTATGATAGAAACATACAATTTATATTAGTGTGAACAGCTGCATATAGTAAATATAAATATAGTATACAATAAATATAACTTGAGAATTAATACAGACAAGTATTGAAAAGAAGAGCACTATGGAGTATATAATAGTGGATACTGGGGGAACATTTTTTGGGATATTAGGGGTTGGTATGTCCCATTATGTCCCATTATTATAACAACATCCAGATTGAAATCACTCCAAGAGAATATCATAAGGAGCTATAATCCATGCAATGAAGCTGGTACACAGTGAAACTCGGAAAACAAGATGAATTGATATTAAATGTTCCAATGCCGATTAGGGATGTGAATGTTCCAATATTCGTAGGATTGGTAGAAAGCAGATGGTCGAGATAAGTTTTCCAATTCTGTGTAATGAAATTCCCCAAATCCAAAGCAGAGTGCAGCATGTAATAACAGTATACTCACTGCTCATGAAATTCTGTTATTTGTGCTGTTCAGAGACAGAGGAAAATTCTTTCCAGAGGGCGGTGAATGTGTAGCGAACACTACGTAGGCCACCCGCAGGTCGCGCACCTATGGACTAAAAACCACTAGCTCGATAACAAGTAAATTAATCAGCTGCACTCTCACACATCACAAGTAGGCATTCCCCTCCACTTTGAAAAAGTCTTTGGCAAGACAAAACGCGTCAGTAGGAACACCTACTTGGGAAGTGTGAGAATGCAGCTGATTAATTTACTTGTTATCGAGCTAGTGGTCTTCGGTTCCATATTATGGCACGAATCACTCAACTCAGTAAAGAGAATCGACTGTCTATCATTACTTTAAGATGAAAGTCAGTCGATACGGAAAATTTCAAGAACTTTGAACGTATCCTCAAGTACAGTTGCAAAAACCATCAAATGCTGTGATTAAACTGGCTCTCATGAGGACCACCCCAGGAAAGGAAGACCAAGAGTTACCTCTGCTGCAGAGGATAAATTCATTAGAGTTACCAGCCTCAGAAACTGGTACTTAAAAGCACCTCAGATTAGAGCCCACGTAAAGTCTAAACAGAGTTCAAGTAGCAGACAAATCTCAATGTCACGAACTCCCACAGTTAGATTCACCAAGACAGGGATTGGGCAAAAGAAAAACAATTTATTAAAGATAAACAAAAATCGGATATTAGGAATAAAGCAATGACAGGTACATGTGCAGTTTAAACAAGACACAGACATATAGCATGGAATGAAACACAAGGAATAAAGCAATGACAGGTACACGTGCAGTTTAAACTAGACACAGACAAATAGCATGGAAAAAAACACAAGGAATAAGGCAACAGGTACTAGATATAGAAATACAGGGCTGAGACCTACACAGACAGAAGACAATCAATGATCCAGCAAGGCGTGGTGGATCATGCATGGTATAAATAGCCAGGTGTCAGGTGTGATCCATAATGGATGATGACCAGACACCAGACACCTGACCCAGAGCCTGAACACAGCGACACCTAAGGTAGGATACAATATGATAGTCCAGACAGAGAACAAGGGTGGCCTCTACTGGTGAGAGGCCAATACTACAAGAGTCCTAACACTCAACATCAACTGTTCAGAGGAAACTGCGTGAAAAAGGTTTTCATGGTGGAATTGCTGAGAAGCAGCCACTACTGAGGATGAACAACAAGAAGAAGAGAATTGTTTGGGCCAAGAAACAGGAATGAACATTAGACCAGTGGAAATCTGTACTTTGGACTGATGAGTCCAAATTTGAGATTTTTGGTTCCACACGCCCTGTCTTTGTGAGACGCAGAGAAGGTGAGCGGATTGTTTCTGCTTGTGTGGTTCCCACTGTGAAGCATGGAGGAGATGGTGTGGGTGTGCTTTGCTGGTGATTTATTCAAAATTCAAGGAACACTTAACCAGCATGGTTTCCACAGCATTCTGCAGCACCACGCCATTCCATCTGGTTTGCGCTTACTGTGACCATCATTTGTTTTTCAACAAGACAATGACCCCAAACACACCTCCAGGCTATGTAAGGGCTACTTGACCAAGAAGGAAAGTGATGGAGTGCTGCATCAGATGACCTGGTCTCCACAATCACCCGACCTAAACCCAATTGAGATGGTTCGGGACGAGTTGGACTGCAGAGTGAAGGAAAAGCAGCCAACAAGTGCTCAGCACCTCTGGGAACTCCTTCAAGACTGTTGGAAAACCATTCCAGGAGACTACATCATGAAGCTGATAGAGAGAATGCCAAGAGTGTGCAAAGCTGTCATCAAAGCAAAAGGGGGCTACTTTGAGGAATTTAAAATATAAAACATATTTTGATTTGTTTAACACTTTTTTTATTGACAACATAATTCCATATGTGTTCTTTCATAGTTTTGATGTCTTCATTATGAATCTACAATTAAGAAAATTATTAAATAAATCAAAAACATTGAATGAGAAGGTGTGTCCAAACTTTTGACTGGTACTGTATATATATTTAGTTTATTGTCAGCACTGTGTTTTTTTTCTTTTTCTTGCATATAGTTTTATATACACCACTTTTTGTTTCCTTCACAGTTCACACCAGTACAGTGAGATGATCAGTTTCAGTGATGCCTTTGTGGCAAGACGCGGGCTAAGGCCAAGACTCACTCATCCTGGACTGGGCTCCAGTACCCTGTTGATCGTGTTCACCATCTCCTGAGGAAGTGGAACTAAATGAAGCATGTGGGAGTCAGAGCCCCGGTGTATCTGGCCGCGGTGCTCGAGTACCTGATTGCTGAGATCCTGGAGCTGGCTGGAAACAACGCCGGAGATAACAAGAAGACCTGCATCATCCCCCGCCACCTGCAACTGGATGTGTGCAACATTGAGGAGCTGAACAAGTTGATGGGAGGGGGGGTGACCATCACCAACATCCAGCCTGTGCTGCTCCCCAAGAAGACCGACAGCCACAAGCCGGCCAAGAGACACCACTTTTTTCTATACCGGCCTGCATAGAAAATCCCCATCCCCACATTACAAAGGCTCTTCTCAGAGCCTCCACATCCTCTCGAGAGAGCAGATTATAATCATCTATTCCACTTCTAGAACACTTCATTCCTCACACTATAACTAGAGAGATGCATTTATCCCATAGTCACTGTTACAGAGTAGATATTTTAGAGACTTGGCAACCTCTGTGGTGAGTGAGCTCTCAATTAAAAAATACATGATATATGACCCAATATAGGGACTCTGGGCCAGATCCAGAAGAAGGTACAATGGGAATTACGCTTCCCGATAGTGTAATTCCCCTGTCTGGTAGGTTGTGTGCATGCGCACAACATTAGTACGATTGCGTACCGGTTGGCATACATAACTATGTTACGTACGCCAGTGCTTACAATAAAGGGGCTGCAACCCTCATTTACGATGGTCGTATCTCTGACATAGAGGTGGAGATAGCAATGTAAATTAGTGATCGAGGCGGGGAAGCTCCGTTATGACGGCCGCAGACCTAGTAGTAAGTTTTAAGGTAGGTATCTAGAGAAGTAGGTGTACTTTGAGACACCACTTTCACAGTTCACACCAGTACAGTGAGATGATCAGTTTCAGTGACGCCTTTGTGGCAAGACGCAGGCTAAGGCCAAGACTCACTCATCCTGGACCAGGCTCCAGTACCCTGTTGATCATGTTCACCATCTCCTGAGGAAGCGGAACTACACGAAGCATGTGGGAGTCGGAGCCCTGGTGTATCTGGCCGCGGTGCTCGAGTACCTGATGGCTGAGATCCTGGAGCTGGCTGCAAACACTGCCGGCCATAACAAGAAAACCTGCAGCTGGCTGTGTGCAACATCAAGGTGCTGAAGAAGTTGCTAAGAGGGGGGGGGTGACCATCGCCAACATCCAGCCTGTGCTGCTCCCCAAGACCCAAGACCGACAGCCACAAGCCGGCCAAGAGACACCACTTTTTTCTATGCCGGCCTGCATTGAAAATCCCCATCCCCGAGAGAGCAGATTATAATCATCTATTCCACTTCTAGAACACTTCATTCCTCACACTATAACTAGAGAGATGCATTTATCCCATAGTCACCATTACAGATGTCTGGTGTGTGGGATGGGTGACAGGTGGCATAGAAGAATATGTCATATAGGGGGTGCAGTTCCAGAGTAGATATTTTAGAGACTTGGCAACCTCTGCGTTGAGTGAGCTCTCAATTAAAAAATACATGATATATGACCCAATATCTCTATCTTCTGGGCCAGATCCAGAAGAAGGTACAACGGGAATTACGCTTCCCGATAGTGTAATTCCCCTGTCCGGTAGGTTGTGTGCATGCGCACAACATTAGTACGATTGTGTACCAGCTGGCATAGATAACTATGTTACGTACGCCAGTGCTTACGATAAAGGGGCTGCAACCCTCATTTACAATGGTCGTATCTCTGACATAGAGGTGGAGATAGCAATGTAAATTAGTGATCGAGGCGGGGAAGCCCCGTTATGACGGCCGCAGACCTAGTAGTAAGTTTTAAGGTAGGTATCTAGAGAAGCAATGGTCCAGATTTTACTACCTTGAGCGCGGAGTGCAGGGGGCGTTCACTCCCCGCTACGCAATCGTATGTAATGACCTTGCACGCCCATAAGGCATGTGTAGGTCAGGATCCGCCCCTCTGTCAGTATTAGAGGTAGTAGCACAATAACAGAAAGGCCTTGTAAGTGGATGGTGGATTATAATTATATATGTGCAAATGTATGTAACAAATCTCTCTGTGTTTTATATTAAAGATAGAATGACATAGTTAGTTACTGGATAATGCAAGTGTGCTGGGGCATCTTCTCTTGTATCTATATGTGTGTATGTATGTATATATTTCCTTCTAGTAGCATAGTTGTTACGACACTCTGGGTTTACCTGGTAGAGAACCGGAGTGGTCGTGGAGAAGGTGGGTGACTGGAGTGGCGCCCCGGGTTTACCTCGTAGAGAACCAAGGCGGCCACAGAAGAGAGAGAGGTAGTGAACGAGTCAGTTGCCGGGGCCCGAAGACTTTACTATCAGGGGGGTTTTCACCAGAGCCCGATGGTGGGGATGGATTTGACGGCGCCCCAATAGCCTGGACGCGCCCCGTTGAACCAGACTCGAGGAAGAGAAAAGAAAACCCGGAGTGGATACCAGACTGAGGGGAAAGGAGCAGTAAGGTAAGTGGGAGTAGAGCCAGTCCGGAAGACACCGGACTGCGACGTACTACAAGCAACACAAAACTTGGCACGAGAGACAGAAGATTGTTCACGGGACTGGACGAGACGCACGAGGACTTGCACACACACACTCACGCACGCAGCGGGACTAAAGGTAAAGGTAGGTACTGTGGGGAAGGTAGGTACAATAAGGGATGAGAACCAGGGCAGGATAAACAAGGTAACTGAGGTAGGAATCAAGGCAGGTAAGTGGGTCAGGCAACGGTCAATTCACTAAGCAGATAGCTCTAGGCAGATAGCACTAGGCACACAGTAAGTAGCAGGTCACAGAACTGAGGGAACAGACAGGAAGGAACTGATATAGTTACTGCTCTGCAGTGATTGGATGGCACCTGGAACAGTCAGGCGTTCCCCTAGCAACGGGGAGCGCATAACAAGGCAGCCGGAAGAAGACGCGCGCCAAGGAGAAGAGACGCGCACATAGGTTGCTAAGGAAGCTGTAACTAAGAAGACCTTCGGCTGGGGATTCCCCATAGACGCGCCGCGGGACTCTGAGGTAAGCTGCCAGAGTGGGGAGGAAACCGGACATACAGCCTGCCGTTACACGGCGGCTGTAACAATAGTATATTTAATACATTTAAATAAGATTCAAAAATTAAAACCTATTGCTCAAATATAAAAAAATCCCATGGTCTTGTTAGAGCTAGATATAAATTTGTCCGCTAGTTATTTGCCCTATGTTTCTGGCAAATGCCCTTGAAAGACTCCCACGCAGCTTTTTCAGCCTGATTTGAGGTCCTATCAAGATCTCCCTCTCTGATCTTTGCATCACTAATGCTGAGGAATTTTTTCTCCAGTGTGCAAATTCAAGGCTACTCTGATCCATTGCTTTAATAAAGTTCTCTATAAGACCAAGCTTTATGATGAGAAATATTACATACACGCGGGATAAACTGCACATCAGGGCGCAGAGTCTAAACCGAGGCCTGGTCTTCTCTGGAGCTTCTAGTGGTGAGATCAGACCCAATACCAATATATAAAACACAAGTGTAGTATTGTAATGTATTTCAGATTTCACTTCCAAATTCTGTATATTATCTGTATTTAAAGTATAATTCTATGTAGCCTATGCCCAGCATATTATGGAGGCCCCAGTCAGTGCTAACGTGACAGGACCAGATTCACAGATCTGGTAAGAGTAAAGTGCGATCAGACCTGACCCATCCTGCCCCCATCCCGCCCCCTTTTAGGTACCTTATGGCACTTAAGAGTGCCATAGGGCTACTTTAACTATCCATGCACACGGACATTGCCACTACCCACCTCCCCCTGCCCTCCCCGGCTAATCTAAATACCTCCCCCACTCACTTCTACCCAAACCCTCCCCTAGGCAGGGACCGCCCGGAGGCAATCTACATTCCAAACTGGTATGTAGATTGCGTAAAGGACCAACTATGCATTCGCGGTTGGTCCTTTACTAAAGATCAACACCTAAGAAGCGTAGAAGCGACTGCTTCTTAGGTGTGAATCTGTCCCACAGTCAGTAATACATTTTCATCTGATATGGGCAAACTGCACTCATTGTCATCTGCTGCTTGCTTGCCGATGACTGCTCTTAGAAGATAAGTCTTTCTCAGATGCACTTGTGTCTCTATTTCAGGGTATGCTCTTGGGGTGTGACTCTTCTTAAATCGGTCCAGAGGCTGCTGTTCCCACGCCTCTTTCTACTTCCTAATGGAGGTGTGGTCTTTAACGACTTAAATGGTTCGTAGATTGCGGAAATGAGCTACTTACACTTAACCAGTAGAAGGTACAAATGGTTTTGCCCTTTATGGAGCTTTCTTAATTCTGCATTCGTCTCTGGATCGGGTGCATTTGCCTTGGCCACGCCCTTACGGTACATCGACTACAACCCTCCATCCCTTCTCAACTCGGAACACACCTGTTCAGGCTAGCCTGCCCCTCCTCCACTTAACATCCTCATTGCATCCTTCATCTATTACTTCTATTCCTTTCCCCTCTCCTCCACTCACACCAGAATTCCACTTCCTTCCCCCTCCTTATGTCTGCTGTAAGTGCTTCCCTCCCACTTAGTGTGTTAGCTCAGGTGAGCAGGGCCATTCATCCTAGTGTTGTTCAAATACTTACCCCAACGGTGAAGTCCCGCGATGGTCTGCTTCATTATGATAGTAAGTCTGGGCGCATCCTGGCGAGAGAGATGTCGGATAGGTAAGATTAAGTCTTTCTTAACTTTTTTTTGTTTAATTTTATTGCAATTAGTTATTTAGTTATGATGCAGTTTGTGTTGTAATGGGTGGTATAACGGCTGTCTAGAATGCAAGCAGACCCACCCTCACCCCAGAGGTTCCAACCTGATCCTGAAGAACTGCCAGAGAAGACGTGCTGTTCTTCTACCTGTCCAAGGTGTGACTTTCTCTAATTCTGTAAAGGAAATACAACAATTAACATTCCATCAATACCCCAAAGCCACCTGTGGGATTGAATAAGGAACATTAATACACGGGTGAGGTATTCGTCATCACTGGCCAGGGCATCAGACACCTCTTTTCGGCAATAACTGGCAAATGGAGTGGAACCTCTCGCACGCCTCCCGGTTCCATCTCCGTACCCGTGGAAGGAGGGGGGGGGACACTACGCAAAACAGAGGAATCAGCACTCAACACCGTCTCTTGTCTACTTGCTAGATGTTCTCACCACCAGCCTTCACACCTACAAGAGTTCACTTACTTCTGAGTACAACCTTTCCTCCGCCACATGTCCTCCTAACGCTGCCGTAGTCAGGGCCTGGCACCCTCTAACCATTATCTGGAGCCTAGCACTCCCTGCGGCCTATACAGAGCGTATCACCCTCCGCTCCGACATAGCGACCTACCCTAACCAACAGGGCCTACTACTAAATGTGGTCTAGTGCCCAATTTACCAACAAGCCTAGCGCCCGCTAAACAGGGCAGGGCCTTCTGCCCTGAACAAACGCAGGGTCTAGTACCCTGAAACTATCTATATGGCCTGGCACCTCTAGGCCAGTCCTATGGATAATCATTGGCAACAGTGGGGGAAAAGGCTTTCCTGGCCGGGGGCCACGTGTGCTTGTTGCCAGGGGAGGTTGGGAAACACTTGCACAGGGCCTGTTTGTTTCCAAGGGGAATTAAGTGACCCTATCCCTGGTGGTCCAGTGGGGGCTAATCAGTACCTGTCCATGCAGGATAGGAGATAGTGGAGGCCAACTGGAGCTCTTCTGAAAGGCTCTCCACTACCTCCCTTGCCGTCTTCTGTCCTTCTGGCGCCGCTGCGTCCAATTCCTCCAGCTCTTCCTCCTAATCTTCAGCTGCTTCTGGCCCTGTTTTATTCCGCCTCATGCAGCTCCATCTTCTATCTTCGGCCTCTTCCAGCCACTACCACCTTCTCCCAGCCCATGCTGGGGTTTATAAACCCTGTCTCAGGGGTGGATGGGAAGGGTGAGCCCTGAGTGGCTCGCCACAGCACCGTAATGCACCCTGGACGCCACAGGGGCATCTGGGTGTAGTGCTGCTGTGAGCTCTGATTGACTCACCGCACTTGCCCCAACAAAGATGGCCTCCACAAGCACTGATTGCCTCATGGGCGCGCCATGTGACCAGCAAGCAGCCAATCAGCATTAATTTTCTGCAAGCCAGTTCTTCCACTACCTCCGCGGTGAGAAGTCCAGCGTCGCCATCCTCCTCCAGGTAAGTGTTTCTTCTTTCTGTGTCCCGTGTTGCATCCTCCCTCTTCAGAGTTGCTGTCTCCCTTTCCCACGCTGAGTCTGTGTCCCCCAGCGCTTCCGTTGTCCGCCGGCCCGATCCCTAGTAATTCTAAGAAAAGGGACATTTTTGGTCGGGGACGGGGCTTCATGTGTGATTTGCATTTGCCCTTGCAGACATCTATGGCTTCCTTCCTGAATAGGGTGACCACCATCCCGGTTTGCGCAGGACTGTCCCGGTTTTGACTCGTAAAGTCCCGGTTTTAAGTAACTCACAATCAGTGATTGCGTTAACGCCTGTGAGCAGGGCCCTCCATCCTAGTGTTGTTCCTTCCTCCACCACTCCCCCTCACTTCCTACCCCCTCTGCTACCCTTTTTACCCCATCCCCACCTGGTGGCTCCCTCTCAACCTCTCATTGCACTCTATCCTCTGCTACCTGATCTTTCAAGCTTGACACCTCGCATTTTGGCTTGCATCTGTGCTTGCTTCACCTATTATATTTTTGTGTTATTTTTATATTCATATTGTATTTAATATGTACTTTGCTGTCCATCCCAACCCTGTATGTCTGTACTGTATTTTGTTGTATTTTGTACGGCGCTGTGGACACCTTGTAAATAAACGATAATAACAATAATAATAACCTTATTACGCCCCCTCAGATTACAACCCAGACGCCAGGGTTGTGCTATGATCTGAGTCTACGTGACTGCGTGCACTTCAGTTTTGCACATGCGCAATCTGGAAAACACCCCAGCTGGCCTACGCTCTGATCTGGATGGGTCCGGGGTGTGCAATGTTTATTTTTTTTTGTAAATTCAGGTGTTTTCTAAATGAGAAAACAGTGTTTCCCCAAACATTTCCATTCACTTCATATTAGCAGCCAGATTAATTTAATGGTCTGCAAGTTCATTGGACCGGATCCAGATGTCAGTGGCCGCTTATTCTGCCAGATCTCCGCTGTATCCTAAAGCTGGCCACACACTAGAGCGATTATCTGCCCGATCACCCAGTTATTGGGTGATCGGGCAAATAATCTCTGTAGTTAATGGCCAGGATCAATTTTTCAAACCTCAAATAAACGCACCAGAAACGCTCTGTACAATTATTTGATCTTTCAACATGTTTGAATAAATCGGGAGCAAGCTCACAATATTTTAAAGGAGACAATCAGCAACCTGAATGGCTCCCTATTCTTCAAAGCTGCAGCTGTATATCTATGTACTATACTGCTCTGACAGCTGTGAAGGTATACTTTAAAGCTGCCAGAGAAGCATAGTACATATATATACAGCAGTGGTTATTGCAGGGAGTAGTATAGACAGGGATCAGCCGAAACCGTGCTGTGTGAAGCGTGGCTTCGGCTGATTCTTCTCTGTATTACTGCCTGCAATAGCCGCTGCTGTATATATATGTACTTTGCAGTTCTGACAGCTTTGCTGGTATCAAAGCTGTCAGAGCAGTATAGTACTAGCCCTGCCCCCCCCCCTCTTCTGCTAGGATTATCGGTCCCAGCAGGAGAGGAGTATGGTGCCGATAACAGGACATTTCCCTGGCGGGAAATTGTCCGGTTTATCGTCCCAAACCCTGATGGGACCGATTATCGTCCTAGTGTATGCCCAGCTTAAGTCCCTCATGTAGGACTTGTGCTGTTGCATTTGTGCCTTAAAAACACCAAAACTTTGAATAAGTTGTGTGGCGTTTTACGAAACACAGAATATTTTTGTTTTAACACAGAATATTTTTGTTTTAGCATCAGGTCCATTATGTTCACAAATTCCTGTTTAGTTTCTTTTAAATGGTACAAAATATAATGGATAGGGGCGCCACAGAAACTATATCAACACCACTTAACCACTTAGAATGCTTATATATTATATTAAAAATTCTGCATGTGGAAGAGCATGTACGTGATGGTAATGGTAATGTATAAATGGATTGTAAAAATTATTTATTAATATTATTTATCTTCAATAAAGTTTATGACTCACAAACATAAAATAGAAATAGTATTCGGCCGGCCGGTCCGGTCACACTAGATAGATAGATAGATAGTCATCTCAATAGATGTGGTTATAGAATTGTGTACTTATATATATAGAAAAGCCCAAACAGAGGATCCAATATAGGATACAAAATGACTGCAGATGAAGTTAAAACTACATGTCCATTGAACTGCTGAATGCTTATATAGGAGTCCTATGTGTGCACTCTATCTATGATAAAGGTAATATACATACAGTTGTGCAGTCCTTATAAACCTCCTGCAGAGAGGTAATCGGGTTATGTTCACAGATGCTATCATGAAACAGCTCATGCAGCGATCGTATGCAGCATTGAATTTGGTAACCCGGCACAGCACACCTGGGGTTACTCACTGTTCTGTAGTATGCAATGCCCAGAGCAATCCAATCAGGGATCCTGCTGCCAGCTGAACAGGTGTCCCGCCGTGCTGCCCCATTAAGTGAAGTTCCTGCAATGTTGGTACCACTATGATAGGCGTATACTGACGCGTTTCTCCGCCATCAAGCGAATTTCTCAGAGGGGGTTGGTCGGTGTGTCATACATGGCTCTATTTAACTGGCTCTGGCCAGGTGGTGTAACTCTTGTTGATTTTTAATCAGCAGATATCATGATTATTAAATATGTGGGTAGACAGACTCTTTATCAAAACACAATGATAAAAATCCTACCTTAAATATAAAAATGTATTTAATAATTAGGCAAAAATACATATTAACTCATTGGTACACTAGTGTTAAAAATTAGAGACATATGATGTATATGCAAATAAAAATAGAAGTCTCATGCTTTTCACCAGGTGGGTCTCCCACCTTCACTGAGACCACATCTGCATCTGCTTTGCAGTTCTTCTGAAGCTATCTAACCCCAAGCTACTCTAATTACTTCAGATCTGTTTAAAAGAAGGAAAGAGAAAAACGAATAGTTGTACCTATGAAAGCCAGACAAATAAATAAGGATGTGTATAGAAAAAATGATTATATATATGAATACAAAATCCAGGGCCACTATTGGAAATCCTATAAATGTGTGAATACAAAGGTCTACACGCACGTATGAGACACGGATCCCATCTATATCTATAAAGAATCAAATTGTATAGTGGATAAAATTAGATAAGATAAAATAAATAAATAAATTAAGCACCATTAACACACTAGAAAAACCAAACAGATTATAGTTTATTAGGAGAGAGAACGGGGGAAAACTCAACCTTTTCAAAAGTTAACCAAAGTGAACTCCGGTGAACGATGTGCTATGTGTGGACATGTTAAGCAATGGGTTATGTCACATCTATAGGTTCCTATAGGGGGTTTTCTGAGCCAGTTATCAGTTGGATCTCTTCCTTCTATTTTTGCTTTTTTTTAAAACTCGGCACTAGAAGATGTCTTAAGTTCCTGGATTTTTTAAAAACCATTTTAAGATCCTCAATGCTCTCCCTATCCAACAAGTCATCTAATTTCAAAATAGCCGCATTTTTCTTAATGATTTTCCTAATTTCATCAGCATGAGTATTAAATTGGGATACAAAATACAGCTTCTGGTTTCCTCCCTCTTCCACACAGTGTGATTCTTTCTTTTTGTATCGGAGAAGGGAATTCCTTTCTATGTCCGCTACTTCGTGTTTAGCTTTGAACAGAAGTTCCTCTGGATTTCCTTGTGTTTTAAATGCTCCCATGAGTACGTTAGACTGAATATCATATTGGACATCTGATGAACAGTTCCTCCTCATTCTAAGCATCTGTCCCTTGGGTATCTTGCTTTTCTAGGCTCTTGCATGGCTACTCTTGTAATTCAAGAACCCATTACAATCAACTTCCTTCCAGTATGTTTTTGTATATATTTTACCCTCTTCAATATAGACAGAGATATCTAAAAAATTGATTGAGGATTGGCTATAAGTACTGGTAAGTCTTAAAACATAGTTGTTATCATTAAAATGTGATAGGAAGTCTGAGAGATACTGGGCCGGATCCAGAACTACGTCCGTCTTCCATAGACGGACGTAGTTCAATAAACAGTAGCTACTGCGCATGCGTAGTAGCTATTGTATGTAATCTGCGTATCGTTTCGATACGTAGATTGCGTATATGCGGTCTAAAAGACCTGGGAGCAGTGTTGCTGTAAGCTCTGATTGACTCACTGCACTTGCCCCAACAAAGATGACCGCCACAAGCACTGATTGCCTCACGACCACGCCATGTGGCCAGCAAGCAGCCAATCAGCATTAATTGGCTGCCAGCTAGTTCTTCCCCTACCTCTGCGGTGAAAAGTCCAGCGTCGCCATCCTCCTCCAGGTAAGTGCTTCTTCTTTATGTGTCCCATTTTGCTTCCTCCACCTCCAGAGCTGCTGTCTCCCTGTCCCACGCTGGGTCTGTGTCCCCCAGCATTTCCACTGTCTGCTGCCGCCATCCCTAGTAATTCTAAAGCTGGGCACAGACTAGAGCGATTATCGTGCCGATTTTGCAATTATCGTAGATTGGACGAATTATCGCTGTAGTGTGTGGTGCCGATAATCTCCCGAAACTCACGACCATCCTCCGAAAATGTCCGCCAGCAGATAATCGCAGCTTATGGCAAAACCAACTGATTATCGTTTATCGTTTGCTAAATCGTACAGTGTGTGGCCATTACAGATAATCTTGCAAGTTAACTAAGGATTTTTTTTTTTTTTTATTCAGTAGTCTTTTTATTGGTTTTATAAGACATACAATACACAAAAACAAAACAATACCATCCCCACCCCCACCCAAGGCACTGCTGTGGGAGCATCCGTTCATGCTCACCGTTTTTTCAGCTTTTGACTGTCTGAATACAAAAACATAATGTTGAAACATTGCAAATAGTATTAAACATTACATATGTTGGACGTTCCGCTCATCTCTGCATCCAGGACAACGCCTGGTCCGCTTGACCTCTCAACACCCATCAAAAGTTGCCTGTGAACTAAAATAGCGGGGGAGGTGGAGGTAACACAGGGCCCCCCTAATTATGAGAATTTATCCAATATACTCAGTGCAGTCCAGGGTCTGACGCAGGAAGCTTGTACTGGTGAGCATATATAGGTTTCAGTTGAGTTCTGACACTAAACTGTGCGGGGATTCACACCACCGTGACCAGATCTTGTGGTATTTATGTAGGGCCTTCCGTTGCGTATATAAATGCCTTTCATGTCCCACGGTATCGTTTACTAAGGCCCTCCATGTATGGAAGTCTGGGGGGTCAGGAGCTAACCAGGATCTAGCTATAACAACCTTGGCAAGCGTGGAGAGGTTAAGCACATATCTATATAGGATCACATTGCATAACTCTTCAGCATTAACACCAAACAGTACAAAGAGAGGGTCCATAGGAGGGAGATCTGGGGCAGTGTCCCTGGCACACGACCACACTCTTACCCAAAAACATTGTACAAGCGGGCACGCCCACAACATGTGCCAAAAATCTGCCCCCGAGGCACCACACTTAGGACATTCTGAGGACTGGCGTAGCCCAAGTTTAAACATGCTCTGCGGCGTAAAGTATACCCTATGTAAAACATACAAGTGGACCTGTTGGAAACGCAAGCACGCTGTGGCTTCTCTAATGCAACCCACCATGTGTTCCCAGGTATCATCATCCAACACACCCACATCTCCCGCCCACCTATGACGCAGCCCAGCCAGGGTTTCACTGGCAACCACACCATTAAGGGTACTATAAATATATGAGATGGCCCCATGCTGGCCCAAATCTTGAAGCATTAATTTAATAGAAGAATCCTTGAAAGTAGGAACCCCATCTCTAAATTGTGCTGCCAAGGCATGCCGGAGTTGCAGATATGCAAAAAAATCAGCATTAGGAAAACCAAACTCCTCCCTCAACTGATCAAATGCTTTCAGAACCCCATTTGAATATAGCTGGCCTAACGTCTGCAAGGGGGAGTGTAGCCAAATACTATGTGCCTGAAGTGACAATATTTCCCTATAGTTCTGATTACGCCATATTGGGACCTCCGGATCCGTGTCCTCAACCTCCAGCAACTGCCCCGCCTGCCGCCATACTGCAATGGCCTGTTTGACCAGAGGGCAAAACGAACCCCCAGACCTACCCACCAGGAGAAGCTGTAAAGGAGAAAGACCTGGGGAAGAGCGGCGGACCAAGGCATTTATCAGACCCATGGGGCCCCTTGCCTTTACCCAGGGAATGAGATGCACTAACTGGGAAGCCACGTAATAGTTCCTGAAATTCGGCAGAGCAAGGCCCCCGCTCGACTTAGGCTGGCATAGCGTTGCAATCTTAAGTTTAGGTTTCCGACCCGCCCAGATAAAAGAGGATAGTAACCCATTAAGAGTCGCAAATACCTTCCGGGGGATATAAACCGGGGAATGTTGTAGAATGTAGAGATACTTAGGCTGTATTACCATTTTGACAAGATTTATCCTTCCGGTGACCGACAATGGGAGTTTCTGCCAAACATGAAACTTGTTTTTAAAATAAGTGTCGACAGGGGCAAGGTTCAACCCAATAAATTCTGTAGCCCCGTGAGAAACCCATACACCCAAATATTTAAATTTGGTCGTCCAGCTCTGAAAGGGGCCCAGCGGAGTAGGCCGGGAGGGATCTAGGCAGCCCAGTAGGAACATATGGGACTTGTTCCAATTTATCTTAAGACCAGAATATTCCCCAAAAGTGTCAATTATATCCAGCAGACCGCCCATATCCCTATCAGCCTCGGAAAGGAAAAGCAGCACATCATCCGCATACAGGGCAATTTTATCAACTGAGTCTCCCGCCGGGAGCCTCGCCACCCCTGGAGAATCCCGGATAAGACAGGCTAAAGGCTCAATCGCCAGGGCGAACAACGCCGGCGACAGGGGGCACCCCTGCCGTGTCCCCCTGCCCAACCGGAATGAGTCTGAGGTAAACCCATTTATACATATCCTGGCCGAAGGGGCAGAGTACAGCAACCGGACCCACCCTATAAAGCGCTCCCCAAAGCCGAATTTTCTCAGCACCTGCCACAAATATGGCCATTCAACAGAGTCGAATGCCTTAGCGGCATCCAAGGATAGTACCGCAGCCCCGGGCATGGACTCATCAACCAGTTGGATATGACTAAATAACCTATGGAGATTAGTGGTGGTGGACTTCCCTGACATAAAGCCAGTTTGGTCAGGGTGAATAAACTGGGTAATAACTGTATTTAATCTGGCAGCCAGATATTTCGCTAAAATTTTAACATCAGTCGAAAGTAGGGAAATTGGGTGGTAAGATTCGGGGAAAAGGGGATCCTTATCTGGTTTGGGAATCATAACTATAAGGGCCTCCAGCATGGACTGAGGGAGCAACCCCTCTTCAAAGAAGGTGTTAAAATGAGATAGTAGCTGAGGAGCAAAGAACTGAGGGAAGGTTTTATACACCTCCACTGGGATGCCATCCACACCCGGGGCCTTGCGGTTCGGGAAGGGACCAATGATTCCCTTCAACTCCTGAATCGAAAAAGGGGCTTCCAAGAAATCCACAGATTCCTGAGGGAGGGTGCAAAACCGGACCTGGTCCAAGTAAGCGCTCAATTGATCCGGCGTATAAGTAGCTTGCGTGGAATACAAGGTTTTATAGAATGCTAAAAACACCTTCGCTATGTCTGAGCCCTTACTATGCACCACCCCCTCCGAATTGCAGATGGCCGGTACAGTGTTATTACGCCTGGCTTCGTTCGCAAGGTATGCCAAGTAACTACCACCTGCATCCGCCTGCGAATACAAAGAATGCCTTGCAGACAATAGCCTGCGTTTAGACTTGTCCAGAAAATAATCCGTCCACTCCCTCTGACCCCTCAGCCAGGACTTCCGATGATTTGGGTCCCTAGAGAGCATATACTGAGCCTCCAAATCCCGACAGGACCGCTCCAGCGCCACCTCCCTTTCTTTATGAAAACGCTTTATACTGGACACCCTCTTAATAAGCGTGCCCCGCAAAAAGGCCTTAAAGGCGTCCCACACATTTACAGCACTGGCCGACTCTCTATTACTCTCAAAATAGCCCTCCCATAAGGCTACCAGATCCAACCCCGCCCCCACCAACGTTAGCCAAAAGGGATTGAATTTCCAAAAACGCACCCCTCTATTATTGTCTAAATTAAACGATGATCTGAGTGGGGAATGATCAGATACACCCCTAGGCCTGTACTCCACCCCATCAACTCTAGGCAGCAGCGACTGGATATCAGGATAAGATCTATCTGGGACATGGCATTATGTGAAGCATAATGAGAAGAATATATGCATTTCTGCGGAAATCTAGACCTCCAGGGATCAACCAAGCCCAATTCACTCAATATTTTAGCAAAGGGGGTAGGTCCAGAAGCCAGGTCCACCTTACGTTCGTGCCATCTATCAAGCGACAGGTCCAAGACATTATTAAAATCCCCCAAACACACCACCTCCACCCCTGGGGAATGAGACAGAAAAGCGGCTGCC
>WWET01000980.1:440776-451177 GCA_011038615.1 Limnodynastes dumerilii
GTTTTCTCTTGTTTACTCCGTCTGTAGAGATAAAGCACTGTTTTAATAAATGGGAACATTTTAGTACATTTTATATTAACAAACCCTGTGTGTTTATATGTGTGTAAATGTATGTCTTATGACTTTAATATCGAATTAAACAAAGCCCGCGAAAGTGTGTACGAGCATCGAAATTCACGCACACGTGCGTACGCGTTACCGATTTTCCACACTTTTGCGGTTCTTTGTCTCTCACTATACAGCGATCAATTAGCGAATATTCGCTATCGTATTTTAATATTTTTCTTTTTTCGACAGATGTTTGCCGGCTCTGTAGCATACGCCCTGCCCAGGGATGAGTAAAAGACCACCAGCATATATTGTATAGAAAGAAATGCACTAGTCCAGCTACTGGGGTCCTGTGCAGAAGTGTTTGCAGGCTCTGTAGGGTGCACCCTGCCGAGGAACAATCACCAGGCCACCAACATATATTGTATAGAAAGAATGCACTAGTCCAGCTACAGGTACCTTGTGTAGGAGTATTGACAAGCTTTGCAATATGCACTCTGCCCAGGGAGAGTTGGATGCTGCTGAGCAGGATGCATCAGCCAGGCAGAGAAAAGGAACAGGAACAAGGGCCAGGTGCTGTGTGAAGCAAAATAGGAGCCCCTCTGTGCCCCCTGTCTGAAGGGAATGGACTGCACTGGCCCAGGGTAGGTCCCTTATAGCACTCCCTCCGTTGGTGGTACACTGGGTGTCAGCCCTCCAAATAGCTGGGCACTTTCAGCCTCCAAGTCTCACCTCCTGCCTGCTGCTGCCGTTAGCCTGCTGGGCAAGATGGCGGCCGGCTGCACCCTCCGTTTGGCGCCAAAATCCACCGCCTATGCAGGGCGTCCAGGAGCCTCTCCCCACCGCTCTCCTGCGGCCCACGGTCAGACAGGGCCCTCCAGACCCGCCAGGGCCACTCCGCCTGTCTCCACGAGGTCTGCGGGGCTCTTCCAGCGCCGCACCGGCGACAAGGCCTCCCGCAGCGTCGCACCGCCGGCTCTCCTCCAAGCCTCACAGCCCCACAAGTCAGCTCCCAGCACATACACACGGACGGTACAGGCAGTGCAGACTTCCAGGCAGCGATCAGCGCCACAGGTAACCCCCACAAAACGGATAAATTAGCAGGATATAACGGAGCCAAGGAGCCTCACGTCCTACTCCATCCCTGACCAAGCCACGCCCCCAACTAACGATTTTTAAATGATTTTCTACACCCCTGCAGGGTGTGTCTATCTTCATGTACAGTGCGTCCTTCCTGTTTGTATCACGTGAGCAGTACAGCAAGTTCCGAGACAATATATGCCTGCAAGGAGCCAGCATTGTGTGTGCACGAATCTTCGTACGGTGTGCGTTACAAAATATGCATGTATCTTTGAAATAAGGACCCATTATGACCCTGTCTCCCATCTGCAATGTTGGAAAGTTCTATGTGTATCTATGTATTATGCACTACAACAACCTATCTACCAATACAGAAGAGAAATGCATAAGAAAAAAATCCTGTTTGTATCACGTGAGCAGTACAGCAAGTTCCGAGACAATATATGCCTGCAAGGAGCCAGCATTGTGTGTGCAAGAATCTTCGGTGTGCGTTACAAAATATGCATGTATCTTTGAAATAGGGACACACACATAAACAGATGGTCAGTAAAATAAAATATACCTTTTACGAAAAGTAGACAGAATTTTCTTTCAAAAACAAAGGCTGATCACGAACGGACGCAATGTAGTCGACAGGAAATTACGAAATTTTACCATCCGGTTCCGGCATGATTCCTAAAATGCTTCTGTCAATCACACTCGGATCTGCCCCTTATGTAAAGCATGTGACGATTATCGCTTAGTTTGTGGGCACAAACGATTTTTACAACTATAAAAGCACCGAAAAATCGCCCCCTTTTTTTTTTTTAAATCGGACGAATTATCGTATAGTCTATGGCACCGATATCGTTACCTCTCACTAGTGGGAAAATTGGAACAATTATCTAGAATCGCACGCTGTGACGATAATCGGTCTAGTGTCTGCCCAGCTTAAGAAAAAAGACATTTCTGGTCAGGAGGCGGGGCTTCACACGTTATTTGCATTTGCCCTTGCAGACATCTATAGCTTCCCTCCTGAAGCAGATCTGCATCTCTAATTGTGTGACTGCACTTATTTCAACCACAGGACAAACCAACCACAGCTGCAGCTTCTCCCGAAATTTTGCCAATTCTCCCTGTAATTTCCCAAGAGAGCCGGCAAATCCCAGCCCCCCTCTCTCTCAAAGTCTATTGTAAACCCTAGAGTTACTAGGGATGGGCGGGACTTGATGATGTCATCCAGCCCCTCCACCCCCTGCAACACTAGAGATTATAGTAGTGTTTGAAAGTGGGCGGGACTTAATTACGCTATTTGCATAGTGTCATTAAGCTCCGCCCCTTACAGGAATCTATGGCAACCCTGGGTTATGTAAGAGGACTGTTTACCTGCTGTTACCTGTTTATCTTCTGTGGTTACTATATAGGGGGTTATTGTTAGTGTTCATTGGCTTTACATTTTCTAGGTGATGTGTTGTAATTTCTGCAGACATTTCATTTTAAGCTGAGGCTCGTTTCTGGACCACAAGAAAATGGCCGCCGCTCTCCTATCTGAGGACCGCAAGATAGAAATCAGTGCAGACACTAGAAAACACGTGCAACACATTATCTGGGAGTCAGGTGGAACGCAGAGACAGGAAGTGGTGGTAATGTGTTCCGGGTTGGAGATGAGAAGCACATAAGGGGCCATTAATGTGAGTTGCTGCAGGTGGTAACATGTATATGTGGTCAGTGTCTGTGTATATAAGTATATAGAGGGATAATGATAATAGTCTCCAGTCATAGTGCATCAGTGTCAGTGTTTCTAGGAGTGTCATTGTGCATCACAGTCACAGGGATTCTCATTTGTGTGTCAGGATCTTCCAGATGTTGCTGCACTTTCCAGCTCTTGCTTCCATACTGCTCTCTATAGTCTCTGATTAGTTTCCTGCTTAGGTTTTCATGGCTGTGATGTGTCTCAGAGTTGGATGTTTCTGATGTGTTTATATCACTGAACATGATCATTATGGGCTGGATCCAGACTTCCAGGAATCTTTGCACGCACGGAGTTACTAAAGTCCACACACAAGAGGCTGGAGCGTTCTTATGACACGGGTGGATTATAGCTGATTTACGTGTCCATAAGCCTCCCTT
Organism: Limnodynastes dumerilii; assembly: GCA_011038615.1. Classification (NCBI taxonomy): domain Eukaryota; kingdom Metazoa; phylum Chordata; class Amphibia; order Anura; family Limnodynastidae; genus Limnodynastes; species Limnodynastes dumerilii. The sequence continues at coordinate 444,014 of WWET01000980.1, forward strand.
ATCTTCTCTGCGCGGATTGCTGTGCATGCGGAATGTGCAGATTTATGGAAGTGCCTAACCCAGCCCATACTGTACAATATAAATGCCCATCCCCCGCCCCCACTGCTTATATCTGATCACACAGAAGACTGTCACACCCTAATATACAGAATGCTGAATGTATGCATGCACAGTACACTCGCGAATGATGATTTACACATGCAGCGTGCATAAATCAGATGTCGTTTGGAAATGTAGATCCATTCCTTTGTGTTTATAGTGTTACAGATTTTCATTGGATGCTTAGTGATCATAGTATAATCATTGATCATGGCTATGTAGAGATTATAACAATGTAACAACATAAACATTTATGCTTTTCATATTACTCTTATTTCTTTTTTTATTTTTTAATAATTTCTGTCTCCATAATTCACATCTTTAGCAAACAAGAAGCTCTCCAATTCTAATTTCATTATGGACAAGAATAGGTGTCACATGGCTGAGAGGATATTAAATTACACCCTGGAGATCATTCATCTGTTGACTGGAGAGGTGAGGGGGATTCTGGGAGTGTCACATGACATCACTCTTATCTCTAATAATAATACAATGATGTGACTTGAGATGTGAGGAGGATTTTGGGAGTGTCACATGACATTGCTCTTATCTATAGTAATAAAACAGGGATGTGCCTTGAGAGGAGGTATCCTGCATATGATCAGTCATGTAATTTTTGCAGCTATTTTTGCAGGATTCAGCTAAACTGAGAGATTAATAAGTAGTTGAAAATTAATTGTAGTAAACCCCAAAATATCTAAGAGTGTTTGTTAATATAGCAACATATAAGGTAGGAATAGGAACGATGTTCTAATCAGGCTTAGGCGGATACAAGGAATTGGTAACTAAGGGTAATGTAGTAATCAGAGAGGATGATGTGACCACTGGATCTTATCATTGTGTCTTCATACGCAGGATTACACACTAATGACCAAATCTTGTGGAGATGTAACATCCGGTGGAAGTAACTGTGTTTTAGGAGGGTGGAGTCCCTTCATGGTGTCTCCATCTAACTCACTGATACATCAGAGAAGCAATGACCTGAAGATTCTGGAACTCACCAATAAGATCATTCAGCTGCTGACTGTGTAGATCCATTCCTTTGTGTTTATAGTGTTATAGATTTTCATTGGATGCTTAGTGATCATATTATAATCATTGATCATGGCTATGTAGAGGATATAACAATGTAACAACATAAATATTTATGCCTATCATATTACTCTTATTTCTTTTTTTATTTTTTAATAATTTCTGTCTACATAATTCACATCAACAAACAAGAAGCTCTCCAATTCTAATTTCATTATGGACAAGAATAGGTGTCACATGACTGAGAGGATATTAAATTACACCCTGGAGATCATTCATCTGCTGACTGGAGAGGTGAGGAGGATTTTGGGAGTGTCACATGACATTGCTCTTATCTATAGTAATAAAACAGGGATGTGCCTTGAGAGGAGGTATCCTGCATATGATCAGTCATGTAATTTTTGCAGCTATTTTTGCAGGATTCAGCTAAACTGAGAGATTAATAAGTAGTTGAAAATTAGTTGTAGTAAACCCCCAAATATCTAAGAGTGTTTGTTAATATAGCAACATATAAGGTAGGGATTGGAACAATGTTTTAATCAGGCTTAGGTGGATACAAGGAATTGGTAACTAAGGGTAATGTAGTAATCACAGAGGATGATATGACCACTGGATATTATCATTGTGTCTTGATACGCAGGATTACACTGTAATGACCAAATCTGGTGGAGATGTAACATCTGGTGGAAGTAACTGTGTTTTAGGAGGGTGGAATGAAACCAAGAGCCCCTTCATGGTGTCTCCATCTAACTCACTGATACATCAGAGAAGCAATGACCTGAAGATTCTGGAACTTACCAATAAGATCATTCAGCTGCTGACTGGAGAGGTGACTACTGGGAATGGGACATTATACAGTGACACCAGGGGATGTGTGTGACTGGAGAGGTGACTGCTGGGAATCAGACATTATACAGTGACACCAGGGGATGTGTGTGACTGGAGAGTTTACTGCTAAAAATGGGACATTATAAAGTGACAACAGGGGATGTGTGTGACTGGAGAGGTGACTACTGGGAATGGGACATTACACATTGACACCAGGGGACAGTGTTGCCAACTCTGAAACATAAAGCAAGCAAAAATGTCTGACTGATGACTGTATCATTGTGCGTGTCAGGTTCCTATAAGGTGTCAGGATGTCTCTGTCTATTTCTCCATGGAGGAGTGGGAGTATATAGAAGGACACCAGGATCCCTACAAGGACGTCCTAATGGATAATCACCAGACTCTACTATCAGTGGGTAAGATGAGTCTATAGTTTTAGTATTCTGCCATACTCTTTGTATAATAATTGTAAATTAACAAATTATTAGATAATTGTGTTGTTCCTACAGATAATTTACAGAAGAATAATACCAGATTGAGATCTCCCTGTCATCTATATGTAAATGGATATAAAGAGGAAGATCATTGTATACTACAGGTGTATCAGGTAGATGGCATTAGCAGAATAGCACAATATAGTGTTGTTCCATTAATTAATTAATTTGCTATTTTTTATTGTTTGTGGGATATTTAGGGGAAAGATCTGATTGGTGATCAAGTTGAAGTTCTAGAGGTAGAAGAAGACAAGTGTGTGAGCGGGGATCAGCGGTGTCTGGAGGAGAGAATCCCTGCACATATCAGCACAGGTGAGTAATATTCACTAAATATACATAGGAATTATATTCTTCAATTATTCACACACTAAAACAATCTTATTCAACACAATAGGTTTTTTTAAGCGTTACATATAGATTCTCAAATGTTGTTCGCATACATGCCATGTGAATAATATAGCGATGTGCCACACCATTGTATAAGATGTATTTCTATGCGGGTTTAAGCTTTATGAAGTGTTTCTGGTCTCCTGTTTTCACCTGTATCCTGTCACTATACTGTCTTGTGTTGATCACACGTCTCACTATGGGGACTGAGCATCTTGTTAATGATGTAAATTATTTGGCTGAAGATTATTCACAAAAATATACCATTTGGATTTGTCTGTCCTTTGAACGCAACACTGAAGATGATACTTGTTTCACTTATTATTACAATACAGTGAGTTATTTGTAACATGTATTTGTTGCTCACCATTAGTTTGTAATTACACTTCATTGATGATAAACATTTTTTCCAATTTTTTCATTTTTCCTATGAATTTGCAGTGGAAAACAGAGACAGAAATACCATGGAGGAAAATGGACTTTCATCTTCAGATTGTAAAATAGAAATCTTTCAACAAAATTTTTCAGAAGCAAACGCAATTACTGTAAATGTACCTCTTGTATGTCCCGAGGCAGATATATCACCTGATCTTTGCAATTATGATGGATGTTTAGCTGACAAAACAGATTTTCTGACACATAGCAGGGCTGATGGGGTTGATAAAATATTGTCATGTTCTGAGTGTGGGAAATGTTTCACACAAAAATCTTATCTTCGTAGACATGAGAGAATTCATACGGGTGAGAAACCTTATTCATGTACTGAGTGCGGGAAATGTTTTACACAGAAATCAAAACTTACAGCACATCAGAGAACTCATACGGGTGAGAAGCCTTATCCATGTTCTGAGTGCGGGAAATGTTTTGTAGACAAATCAAATCTTATTGTACATCAAAAAATTCATACGGGTGAGAAACCGTTTCCATGTTCTGAGTGTGGGAAATGGTTTAAAAGGAAATTGAATCTTACTGAACATCAAAGAATTCATACGGGTGAGAAACCTTTTCTATGCTCTGAGTGTGGGAAATGTTTTAGCCTGAAATCAGATCTTCGTAGCCATCAAGTGATTCACTCAGATAAGAAACCTTTTTCATGTTCTGAGTGTGGGAAATGTTTTACCCAGAAATCAGGTCTTCGTAGCCATCAAGTGATTCACTCAGACAAGAAACCTTTTCCCTGTTCTGAGTGTGGAAAATGTTTTACGCGAAGATCAGATATTTGTAGACATCATAGAATTCACACAGGTGAGAAACCTTATCCATGTTCTGAGTGTGGGATATGTTTTAGACAGAAATCACAACTTACTACACATTATAGAATTCATACAAAGGAGAAATCTTTTTCATGTTCTGAGTGTGGAAAATGTTTTGCACGAAAATCACAACTTTGTAGACATCAGAGAGTTCATATGCGTGAGAAACTTTTTTCATGTTCTGAGTGTGGGAAATGCTTTAATAACAAATCAAATCTTATTGAACATCAGAGAATTCATACAGGTGATAAACCTCTTCCATGTCTATTTCTGAGTGTGGGAAATGGTCTAATCAGAAATCAGGTCTTGCTAAACATCTGAAATTTCATGCAGGTGAATAACCTCTGTCATATTTTGTGTGCAAAATTGTTCACACGGAAGTCAAAATTCACAAAGGTGGAAAGCCCTTTATATGTACAGGATCCCAATATGTAATAAAAAATATGTATTACCATTAGTTTCTTTTTTTTATAAAATCTATTTTTATTGAGAGAATAGGACAATTCAGTGAATTCATATTAAACATATGACAGAAGCAGCAGGTTAAACACGATATCATAACATGAAACCATCATTATTAGTGAGCCCAATATGGCCCCTCCAAGATTCGTGAATGACCTTCTATAACAGTCCCAACTCCCACATTAATTTTTTTTTCCCCCTATTTTAAGTGCTACTCCTGTGAATTAACAGGCTGTTGTGTTTTATAAAACTGTGCTAATTAGTTTTTCAAAGAGTATATCTTTTACTTTAATACAAAACAAACTACTATCTAACTAACCCCAACTGAGCCTCGGGTCTCGGTCGTCCTCATCGCCGCCCTCCAGATCAGTCTATAGATATAAACGTATTACTTTCCTCTATCTTACCCAGCCATTATTAGCTCTGTTTGGACATCGAGATTGAACACATCATTTGGTAGCCACCAACCTTGAACTTCTGATGTCGTCCTCCGTGCCTCACCATGCATTATAAATACATATTTTGATTCTCATTGATTGTGTGAAATATTCCTATATAGGAACCACTCAGTAGACGAAAACATTGAAAGAATATTAGTGTGCAAAAAGCAATGGGGAGGGGGGGCACTCCTGATACGTGCCCCTCTGAATCAAAAATGGAGTGGATAGAACCCTATTACCAGCGATTTGTGTGTAGGGATTATGATAGAGAGTTTGGAGGAGGGCGGTGAAGTCCCCCGGGAAGTCCAAAAAACGTTTTAGGGTTTCCAAAAGGTGATTCCATGTCATAAGATCAAACGTCTTTTCTGCGTCTAGTGATAACAATAACGTTGGGTCTGAGCTCCGGGAGGGTTCCACCTCCTGTATAGCTGTTACCACCTTCCGCATGTTTGTGACAGAATGACGTCCCCAGATAAAACCCGTTTGGTCCCTATTAATAACAGATGGTAGTATAAATTTTTACCCTTTCTGCAAGAATTTTAGTGAGTAATTTGTAATCGATGTTCAATAGGGAAATGGGTCTGTAGGACCCTGGAAGTTCAAGATCTCTCCCTGGCTTAGGGAGGACTTTGACGATCGCCGAGTTAAAATAAAGGGGAAAAGATGGTCTGGTCATAATCAAATTAAAAGTGTTTTGTAACGATTCGCTGGTCTCTTCTACCAAAATTTTGTAAAATTTGCCGCTTTAACCATCAGGCCCCGGAGCTTTTAATGGTTTTAAAGCTTTGATGCTATCCGTAATTTCTTTGTGTGAAATAGGTGCTATAAGTGTAGCTGCTTGGGATTCGGAAAGGCGCGGTAGTGAGACCTTACTCCAAAAACTATCTTTTTTTATTTTCCTCAATGGGATCTTGGCTATATAGATTCTTGTATAATGTTTTTAGTATGTTTAGTATGCGGTTACCATTCGTTTCCCGCCGGCCATCCCCTCCCTTTAAAGAGGAAATATAGCTAGAAGACCCCTCTCCCCTCAGAAGATTAGATAAAAGTTTGCCTGTCCTGTTGCCAAGTTTATAGAAGCGGTAGTTCTTATTATTGATATATTTATCTCCTATGCGTGAGACCACATTGTCGAACTGGGCTTTTTTTGTTAGAAATACTGATTTGTTTTGTGGGGTCAGGGTGACTTTGTATGTCTGCAAGGCCTCAGTACGTTCTTCCTGAGATTTTACATAAGTGGACATAGTCGTTTTGTTGTGTTTACTCATATAGGAAATAATTACTCCCCTTAATACTGTCTTCGCGGATTGCCAGAAAAGAGTTGGTTCGTTGGTGTGTTCTTTATTATCTTCTTTGAACATATGCCAAGCGGCTTTTAGCATGTCTCTAAATTGGATCCATGGATATTTATTACCACTGACCGGAGTCCGGGCTATTTCAAACTATATCAGGGCATGATCTGATAATGCTATAGGTTTGATTTCTGCTCTAGGTATTTTGGGTAATAATTTGTGGGTTACAAGCAGATAATCTATCCTGGATAGAGATCCGTGTGCCGCTGATAAGCATGTGAATTCCCTATCCAGGGGATGGGTGGTGCGCCATATGTCCAGGAGATGCACCTTTTGGATGAGATATCTTATGCCTACCCTGGGCATGGGATTATTGTCTGATTTAGGATTTTGCTTGTCTAGATAAGGTGAGGCAACCTGGTTAAAATCCCCCCCTAAAATAATATAAGTGTCAGAATAGTGGTATAATTTGGACAGTAGTGATTGGAAAAAAGGTTTGCTTCTAGAGTTGGGGGCATAGATGTTACATATTGTGTATCTAGCAGAATATAGAGATACATCAGTTATTACAAATCTCCCTGAAGGATCAGATAGGACAGAATGAATAACAGTTGGGATCGCCTTCCTGATCAAGGTTACCATTCCTCTTCTGCTTTAGAGGTAAAAGATGAGTGACCTAGGACTATATATTTATGGGAATTCAACTTTGCCACGTCTGAGTCTGTGGGTTTCCTGCAATAATGTGACATCTGCTTGCATTTTGTTTAAATAGGTAAAAATTTTCGTTCTCTTGATGGGTGAATTGATACCACCAATGTTCCAGGAGCAAACCTTTATGTTAGCCATACTCTATAGCAATCCACTGATATAGAGTGTG
>WWET01000980.1:458415-481317 GCA_011038615.1 Limnodynastes dumerilii
GTACTCACCTGTGTCCTTCCTAGTGACTACTCCTGGATACTCACCTGTGTCCTTCCTAGTGACTACTCCTGGATACTCACCTGTGTCCTTCCTAGTGACTACTCCTGGATACTCACCTGTGTCGTTCCTAATGACTACTCCTGGATACTCACCCGTGTCCTTCCCAGAGACTACTCCTGGATACTCACCCGTGTCCTTCCCAGAGACTGCTCCTGGATACTCACCCGTGTCCTTCCCAGAGACTGCTCCTGGATACTCACCCGTGTCCTTCCCAGAGACTGCTCCTGGATACTCACCCGTGTCCTTCCCAGAGACTGCTCCTGGATACTCACCCGTGTCCTTCCCAGAGACTGCTCCTGGATACTCACCCGTGTCCTTCCCAGAGACTGCTCCTGGATACTCACCCGTGTCCTTCCCAGAGACTGCTCCTGGATACTCACCCGTGTCCTTCCCAGAGACTGCTCCTGGATACTCACCCGTGTCCTTCCCAGAGACTGCTCCTGGATACTCACCCGTGTCCTTCCCAGAGACTGCTCCTGGATACTCACCCGTGTCCTTCCCAGAGACTGCTCCTGGATACTCACCCGTGTCCTTCCCAGAGACTGCTCCTGGATACTCACCCGTGTCCTTCCCAGAGACTGCTCCTGGATACTCACCCGTGTCCTTCCCAGAGACTGCTCCTGGATACTCACCCGTGTCCTTCCCAGAGACTGCTCCTGGATACTCACCCGTGTCCTTCCCAGAGACTACTCCTGGATACTCACCTGTGTCCTTCCTAGTCTCTCATCGTGTATCCTGCCTGGTTCCTGGATGCTAGTGTGTCCTCTGTTCCTGCTGTGCCATCGCGGTTCCCTCTGGCTAAAGTGTGTCTGCAGAAACCATCCTCGCTGGTGAGCTACTCCGAAAGTACTACTGTACTGCACTCGCTTCCTGTGACTCCGGCCTACTATCCTGGCCTGTGTGGCGTTAAGCTGCCATAGAGTCTTCAGCTACCATCTGCTCCAGTGAGTCATCGTGTGAGTACTACTACGCCCAGCCTAAACAGTCTGCTGCGACACCATTCCACTGTACCTGTGCCATCCGTTTCCTGAGCTGCTACATCGTGCCTGCAGTGTTCTTCTACACCTGTGATCCTTCCAATAAGAACCACTCTCCTCAGCCTCTCCGTCTTCTGGGACGCCTCTCTGCTCCACCTGCATCTCTGTTGCCTACCACAACTAACTCATGTCTGCAGAAACCATCCTCGCTGGTGAGCTACTCCGAAAGCACTACTCCACTCAGATTGCTTCCTGTGACTCCGGCCTACTAATCCTGGGCTGTGCGGCGCTAAGCTGCCATAGAGTCTTCAGCTACCTGCTTGCCTGCCTCGCTGTACGGAGCTCATTGAACTTTATTCTTTGGTGCACTACTGCACCCAGCCTGCCTCGCTGCACGGAGCTCATTAAACATTATTCTTTGGTGCACTACTGCACTCTGTCTGCCTCGTTGCACGGAGCTCATTGTACGTTGTTCTCTGGTGCACTACTGCACCCAGCCTGCCCCGCTACATGGAGCTCAATTAAACTTTATTCTCTGGTGCACTACTGCAACCAGCCAGTCATTCCCACCAGTCCAACTACACCAATCCACTACCCTCTCAATGGTCGTGTGTCCTGCTATGGATTGTTAACTGTACATTCTGTAATAAACTTATTATACTTTTACTTACTTCTTTGAGTTGTTGATGAGCAAGCTCTACGTGAAGGCCGCCAGCCTTCGATACCATAGCCCAGATACCAGGGTAACTAAGGCTGAATCCCAGACCCCAGAATTCCTGACACTCCAGTTACATGCTTCATCACACATTACATATTATACCTCTACCTCCTTCAGTTACATGCTTCATCCCACATTACATATTATACCTCTACCACCTTCAGTTACATGCTTCATCCCACATTACATATTATACCTCTACCTTCTTCAGTTACATGTCTCATCACACATTACATATTATACCTCTACCTCCCTCAGTTACATGCCTCATCCCACATTACATATTATACCTCTACCTCCTTCAGTTACAAGCCTCATTCCGCATTACATATTATACCTCTACCTCCCTCAGTTACATGCCTCATCCCACATTACACCTCTACCTCCTTCAGTTACATGCTTCATCCCACATTACATATTATACCTCTACCTCCTTCAGTTACATGCTTCATCACACATTACATATTATACCTCTACCTCCTTCAGTTACATGCTTCATCCCACATTACATATTATACCTCTACCTCCTTCAGTTACATGCGTCATCCCACATTACATATTATACCTCTACCTCCTTCAGTTACATGTCTCATCCCTCATCGCACATTACATATTATACCTCTACCTCCTTCAGTTACATGCTTCATCCCACATTACATATTATACCTCTACCTCCTTCAGTTACATGTCTCATCACACATTACACATTATACCTCTACCTTCTCCAGTTACATGTTTCATCCCAACTCACACATTATTACTCCAACTCTCATCACACATTACATATTATACCTCTACCTCCTTCAGTTACATGTCTCATCACACATTACATATTATACCTCTACCTCCTTCAGTTACATGTCTCATCACACATTACATATTATACCTCTACCTCCTTCAGTTACATGTCTCATCACACATTACATATTATACCTCTACCTCCTTCAGTTACATGTCTCATCACACATTACATATTATACCTCTACCTCCTTCAGTTACATGTCTCATCACACATTACACATTATACCTCTACCTCCTTCAGTTACATGCCTCATCCCATTTAAAAGGCTTAAAACCAGCCCACAGTGTAAAACATCTCTTGGCAAACCCCCTCCCCCTCCTTCCCTGTCTTCCTTGCACACTTTTGGCGAGCGGAGCGGAAGGCCTGCCCTGCTCATAGGATAGGAGTGTCATATTTATGGGTATCAGACATAAATATGACTTCATATGACGGTGCTCGAGTACCTGATGGTGGAGATCCTGGAGCTGGCTGGAAACACCTCCGGCGATGACAAAAACACCTGCATAACCACCGGTCCCTGCAGCTGGCTGTGTGCAACATCAAGGAGCTAAACAAGCTGCTGGGGTGAGGTGACCATCGCCAACATTCAGCCTGTGCTGCTCCCCAAGAAGACAGCCACAAGCCGGCCAAGAGCAAGAAATTCCCTGCATAGAAAATCCCCGTCCTCATATCACAAAGTCTTTTCTCAGAGCCTCCAAATCCACCCGAGAGAGCAGGATGGGTGACAGGTGGCATAGAAGAATATGTCATATAGGGGGTGCAGTTCCAGAGTAGATATTTTAGAGACTTGAAAATCTCTGCAGTGAATGAGCTTTCAATTAAACAATACATGATATATGAAACAATATAGGGACTCTGTCAGTATTAGAGGTAGTTCCACCATAACAGAAGCTTTGTAAGTGGGTGGAGGATTATTATCATATATTTGCAGATGTATGTAACAAATCTCTCTGTGTTTTATATTAAAGAGAGAATTACATGGTTAGTTACTGGTTATGCAAGAGTGCTGGGGCATCTCCTCTTGTATCTATATGTGTGTATGTATGTATATATTTCCTTCTAGTTGCATAGTAAATTTAATACATTTAACAATAACATACACAAATTAATACATATTGCTCAATATTTAAAAATTCCATGGTCTTGTTAGAGTTAGATAAAAATGTATCCACTATATTTTCGTAGTTACCTGCTCTGTTTCTGGCAAATGCCCTTGAAAGACTTCCACGCAGCTTCTTCAGCCTGATTTGAGGTCCTACCAAGATCCCTTCTCTTATCTTTACATCACTAATGCTGAGGAATTTTTTTTCTTCAGTGTGAAATTTCAAGGCTACTTTTATCCATTTCTTTAATAAAGACCAATAAAGACTTTAATAAAGACCAAGCTTTATGATGAGAAATATTATTTACACATAGGATAAACTGCACATCATGGCGCAGAGTCTAAACCGAAGCCTGGTCTTCTCTGGAGCTTTTAGTGGTGAGATCAGACTTGTGCGGCAGGCACCCAGCAGGTCGCAGCTCCTGGTGGTGGCTCATACTGTTGCAAGGTGGGTTTATAAGTCAGAGCACCATAAAGGACAAGATAACAGGACACAGATGGACTAAACAAAGCAGAAAGCAAGGGCAGGGATGTCAGTACCAGGAGGGAATCAGAGAGGACAGATCTGGGAATGTATTTGGGAATACAGCTGCTTTGTGCAGTTGCATTTGTGCTTTAAAAACACCTAAACCTTTAATAAGTTGTGTGCCGCTTTACGAAACACAGAATATGTTTGTTTTAGCATTCAGGTCTGGATCAGGTCCGTTATGTTCACAAATTCCTGTTTAGTTTATTTTAAATGGTACAAAATATAATGGATAGGGGCGCCACAGAAACTATATCACACCTGCATCATCCCCCGGCCCCTGCAGCTGGATGTGTGCAACATCGAGGAGCTGAACAAGCTGCTGGGGTGAGGTGACCATCGCCAACATTCAGCCTGTGCTGCTCCCCAAGAAGACCGACAGCCACAAGCCAACCAAGAGCAAGAAATTCCCTGCATAGAAAATCCCCGTCCCCATATCACAAAGTCTTTTCTCAGAGCCTCCAAATCCACCCGAGAGAGCAGGATGGGTGACAGGTGGCATAGAATAATATGTCATATAGGGGGTGCAGTCAGGGCAGTTTCAGTGGAATACAGGAGGCAGAACCCAGATTGGAGAGGATCCAGGATAGAGTTTTCGGCAAGGTAGTCGATTAGATGGTTGCAAACAAGCCGTTCAAACAACTTAGAGACAAAGGGCAACAGGGAGATGGGTCGGTAGTTGGAGGGTGAAGTAGGGTCAAGGTTGGGAGACAAGAGCATGTTTAAAGGGGGAGGGGAAGAACCTGAAGGAGAGAAATAAGTTAAATAGGTGGGCAATATGAGAGCAGGTGGAGAGAGTGAGAGACCGGAGAAGGTTAGAGGGGATGAGTTCAAGTGAGCAAGTTGATGGAGGGGATGACAAAAGAAATGAGTGGATTTCTTCAGCTGAGACAGGGATAAAGGTAGACATTGGTGGGTGGCTAGGGAGGAGATGATAGGGTGGAGATTGAGGTGGAGGAGAGGTGATGGTAGATGAGATGGAGCTCCTAATGGGGTCAATCTTGGAAGTGAAGAAGGTGGCAAAGTCAGAGGCAGAAATAGAGAGAGGGATGAGGAGGGGGGGAAGAGAGTTGAAGGTGGCAGAGGCGATGGGGGTTAGACGATTGGGAGAGGATGAGGGACTTAAAGAAGGATTACTTTGCAAGGGCGAGGGCAGAGCTAAAAAAGGAGAACATAAACTTGAAGTGGAGAAAGTCTGCAGTATGGGAGCATTTCTTTAGGAACCGAGTGAGCAGGGAGTGCCAGGGTTGGGTGGTTGGTGCGGTGAAGAGAGATAGATGAGAGAGGGCAGGCAGCATCAAGGGCGGAGGAGAGGGCATTGTTTTAGAGCGAGATGGCTAGATTAGGGCAGCACATGGTGGAAAAGGGTGCGAGGAGGTAATCAAAAGGTTCTTATGGGAAAGAATATGTTTGGGTAATGGGGAAGGAGAGGGGGAGGAAGAGAGGAAAAGGAGATAAGATGATAAGAGAGGGTGAAGGGAGAGATGGAGAAGTCAGACAGGGAGCATGAGCGTGAGAAAATGAGGTCAAGGGAGTGACCCTGGTTGTGGGTAGGTGCTGAAGTCCACTGTGTTAGGCCAAAGGAGGCGGAGAGGGCAAGAAGTTTTGTAGTAGTGGGGTCTGAGGGGTTGTCAACAGGGATGTAGAAGTCACCTAGAATAAGGGAGGGGAGGTCAGAAGACAAAAAGTGGGGGAGCCAGGCTCCAAAGTTATCAGTGAATTTGGAGGAGGGGCCAGGAGGGCAGTAGACAACAGCAACGCAGAGATGGATGGTGAGATAGATGCGTATGCAGTGGACCTCAAAGGAGGTGAAAGTGAGAGAGGGGTCAGGGGGTATGACGCTAAATGTTCAGGAAGGGGAAAGGAGGATGCCCACAGCACCACCAGGAGCACCAGGCTTAGGGGTGTGGGAGAAGGAGAGACCACCACATGAGAGGGCAGCAGGGGAGGTAGTATCAGAGGTGGAGAGCCAGGTCTCAGTGATGGCAAGAAGATTGCAAGAGTTAAAAATGAAGTGGTCATGGATGGGAGGAAGCTTGTTGCAGATGGATCTGGCATGGATATTACACATCCATATATGATAAACACAAGCTTGCTGTACTTTAACCTCCCTCTGCCTAAACTGAATTGGCTTAATAATAAAAAATAACAAAATGAAAAATAATCTGAAATGAAATAAAATACTCTGCTATTTATTCACTGTATAACAGTTATTTAAAACCAAGTTCCTATGACGACTCCTGCAAGAGCGGGCCTTAAGGTGCGTTCATAAAGTTTGTATCTCACTTCAGTTATCAGTGCTGAGGTGTCGGCCTCTTCTCTTGTGCTGAGGTGTTGGGCTCTTTTCCTGCCATGGGTGTATGAAATAAGGCTTCAGGTTCGTATGAGTTAAAGTTGGCGCTCAGTGGATTGAGCTTGACCACTCCATGCTTTTTCAACGCTTTCTGCATTTGGACTTCGGTCATCACTAGACCTTCACAAAAGTTCATCAGATGGGGGTTGTCATCCTTGACCTCCTGTTTTGGTCTTTTCCAAGATGTTGGCCCCTTCAAGCAGGTTCTTGCAGAATCCTTGAATACCAAATAGTTTTACCTCCTCCACCAGCTTCTGACTCCTTTGCCTCAAGTTCTCTGTGTCTGCCAGCACTCGCTTGTACTTTGATTTGATCATCTCTGCTGCCAGCTGCTCAGTGCTCTCCTCTGCCTGGTTCTTACTCTTCTCCTCCGTCTCCTAAGTTGGGTTATTAGGCTGCTGTGCACATCAGTCGTGGACAAGCCTCCAGTGACTTCCTCTGTGTCCTCAAGATAGTCTTTACGCAGTGTCTCAGGGTGAGCAGTCCCCTCGCCACCATGTCTGTCTCCTACCAGCACTCATACGGACTTCGCATTCTCCTTCTTAAGAAGGAAAATACAAACGCTCTTTCCCCTCCCCCGCTGTTTACTATAACTCCACCCTCCCACTCTTTTTAAATCTGCTGTGGCCACTCCTCTTTCTACTTCCTAATCTATGTTCGGTCTTTAAAGAACGCACATACTAAATCTATGTACTTAATGGCGTAAATGAGCTACTTACACATGACCAGTAGAAGGTGCAAATGGTTTTGCCATATACGGAGCTTTCTTAAATCTGCATTTGTCTCTGGATCGGGTGAGTTTGCCTTGGCCACTCCCTTATGGTACATGGACTACAACCTTCCATCCCTTTCCAACCTTAACACGCCCCTCAGATTACAAACCCAGACGCCAGGGTTGTGCTATGATCTGAATCTACTGTGACTGCGTGCACTTCAGTTTTGCACATGCGCAATCTGTAAAAACGCGTATTATCACCCCAGCTGGCCTACGCTCTGATCTGGATGGGTCCGGGGTGTGCAATTTTTATTTTTTTTTGTAAATTCAGGTGTTTTCTAAATATTCATATTAGCAGCCAGATTAATTTAATGGTCTGCAAGTTCACTGGACCGGATCCAGATGTCAGTGGCCGCTTATTCTGCCAGATCTCTGTTGTATCCTAAAGCTGGCCACACACTAGAGCGATTATCTGCCCGATCACCCAGTTATTAGGCAAATAATCTCTGTAGTTAATGGCCAGGATCAATTTTTCAAACCTCAAATAAACGCACCAGAAACGCTCTGCACGATTATTTGATCTTTCAACGTGTTTGATTTAAATGGGGAGCAAGCTCACAATATTTTAAAGGAGCCAATCAGCAAGCTGAATGGCTCCCTATTCTTCAAAGCTGCTGCTGTATATCTGTGTACTATACTGCAATGACAGCTGTGAAGGTATACTTGAAAGCTGCCAGAGAAGCATAGTACATAGATATACAGCAGTGGTTATTGCAGGGTTTAGTATAGACAGGGATCAGCCAAAACCGTGCCTGGACACTTCGATTGCAGTATTTTCAAATACTTACCCCAACGGCGAAGTCCTGCGATGGTCTGCTTCATTCTGATAGTAAGTCCGGGTGCATGCCGGCGAGAGAGATGTCGGACAGGTAAGTTTAAGTCTTAACTTTTTCATTTTATTGTAGGGTAGTTCTTCCCCTACCTCTGTGGTGAAAAGTCCAGCGTCGCCATCCTCTTCCAGGTAAGTGCTTCTTCTTTCTGTGTCCCATGTTGCGTCCTCCCTCTCCAGCGTTGCAGTCTCCCTGTCCCACGCTGGGTCTGTGTCCCCCAGCGCTTCCACTGTCCGCCGCCCCCATTCCTAGTAATACTAAGAAAAGGGACATTTCTGGTCGGAGGCGGGGCTTCACACATGATATGCGTTTGCCCTTGCAGAGATCTATGGCTTCCCTCCTGAAGCGGATCTGCATCTGTAATTGTGTAACTGCACTTATATATAACCACAGGACAATTCAACCACAGCTGCAGTGTCTCCCGATTTAATTTCCCAAGAGAGCCGGCAAATCTCCTGCAAGTCCCAAAGACTATTGTAATCCCTAAAGTTACTAAGGCTGAGCAGGACTTGATGATGTCAGCCACCACCTGCACCCCCAACACTAGAGATTATAGTAGTGATCGAAAGGAGCGGGGCTTAGTTAACGATTTGCATAAATTACGTCATTAGGCTCCACCCCTTCCAGGAATCTATAGCAACCCTGGTTTATGTAAGAGAACTGTTTACCTCTGTTATCTGTTTATCTTCTGTGGTTACTATATAGCAGGGTTGCCGACTCTCCCGGAACGTCCGGGAGACTCCTGGAATCCGGGGAGACCTCCCGGACTCCCGGGAGAGCATCCTATTCTCCCGGAGTCTCTGCTCAGATTCTCACAGCGTTACCAGGAAGTGAGGTGCTGTCCATCCAATCAGCAGTGAGTATCTCTGGACAGCGCCGCGCTTCCTGGTAACGCTGTGAGAGTCAGAACAGAGACTCCCGGCTCTTACCTTCTCCCCGTCTCTGTTAAGACTCTCACAGCGTTACCAGCAAGTGCAGCGCTGTCCAGAGATACTCACTGCTGATTGGATGGACAGCGCCTCACTTCCTGGTAACGCTGTGAGAATCTGAGCAGAGACTCCGGGAGAATAGGATGCTCTCCCGGGAGTCCGGGAGGTCTCCATGGATTCCGGGAGTCTCCCGGACGTTCCGGGAGAGTCGGCAACCCTGCTTTTATTTAACCATAATAGAATAAAATTAACCAGAATAGAAAAATAAATTACTTAACTCTCCCTAGGATGATCTGACTCTCATATTTACCTACCAACCTTCCAGCTAACTGTTTGCTGTAGTCTTGTTGAAATATGTACAACAGACTTTGGGTTTATTCATATGCATGTAGTTACTGTGGAGGGTCAGCAGATGGCAATATATCCAGATGCATGTGTATTGTTAGTCTGCTATGTATTAATGTACTTGTTTGTACTTCCTTTTCTCTCTGTGTGTTCTAGAGACTTCCAAGAAGAACTAAGATTAGCCATGTGGCTTGTATTACTGACATGTTCTATATAAGAAGCTGTTACTGAAAGCTGATGTTTGTTATCCATGTATTGATCCTGTTACCCAGTACTATATAAAGAAGTTATATCTTTCAAGACTTGTTCTGACTGATTATAAGGTCACTCCTGTGAAGATCTTTTCTTCTGTATAAGAGCTTCCATTGCACACCTATGGTACATCCATCGCTATATGCCAACAGGTTATGGGCCCAGACTGGAATCTATACAAGATAAAAGTAATCAGGAGTACATCCCAAGCAGCATCCAGATAGCAAGCCAGAGACAGGGCCGCACTGCAAGTCCCAGCAGGCGCAGACAGCAGACTGTGTACTACACACAAGGATCACCCAGGAGTACCTCTAAGGGAAAACTGTGAGTAAAACAAGTTGTATACTATAGAAGAATAGAGAGACTCACACAAAGAGGGACTATGGCTAATTACACAGATCTCAGACTAGCTGCAAGCAAGCTCTCTAATGAAAACTATCAGACATGGAAGTTTAAAGTAGAAATGCTATTAACCAGAGATGATTTGTGGGATGTTATAAGTGCAGATAGACCTGCAGTAGAGGATCAGCAGTGGATAAAGAAGGACAAACAGGCAAGAGCAACCATAAGTTTACTGGTGGAAGATGATCAGCTTATACACATAAGACAAGAAAGTACAGCTAAAGACATGTGGACAGCGTTGCAGAGAGTGCATGAAGGAGCAAGTTTGAACAGCAAACTATTCCTATTAAGAAAGTTATATCAGATGAGATTTAACAAAGGCAAGACAATGCAAGAACACATTAATGCACTCCTAGAGATAACCATACAGCTCAGGTCAATGGGAGAAGAAATAAAAAGCAACCACATGGTAGCCATTCTCCTGTGCAGTTTACCAGACACATATGGAGCACTAATAAATGCACTAGAAACCAGACCTGAAGCAGAGATCACACTAGACTTTGTGAAGAACAGGCTCATAGAGGAGTATCAGCGCAGAAAGGAGCTTGCAGAGTGTGATACTGAAAGTGATGCTGAGAAAGCACTTAAAATGGCAGACAAGCCACACACTAGGGAAACAAGAGCATGTTTCAGATGCAAGAAGGTGGGTCACCTAAAGAAAGATTGCACTATATGGAAGACAGAACAGCACAGACCACCAGAGAGATTGCACAAACAAAGAGCCAAGACCACACTCACAGATAGAAGAGTACATAATTGGAGTGGAACATTTAAAGCAACAGTAACCCAATTATCAGACAAGTGGTATGTAGACTCAGGAGCAACTAGTCATATGACAAATAACAAGGACTTCTTTACTGAACTTGATGTGAACCATAAAGAGACTATTTACCTGGCGGATGGTACAAATATCATTGCGCAAGGGAAAGGGAATGGTCAATTTCTATGCTCCAAGGGTGATGGCAGCTACGCACAGATACCCATAACAGATGTACTATACGTTCCCAAGCTTGAAGGAGCACTATTGTCAGTAAAGAATTTAGTAGAAAAAGGACTTACGGTAAAGTTCCAGAATAACAGGTGTTTTATCCAAAATGGAAGAGAAACACTAGCTACAGCCAGCATGGAAGACAATTTGTATTGTCTGGATATTGCAGCACAGCAGGCAAAGCTGAGTGCACAGAAACACGCTGACTGCATTCACAAGTGGCATAGAAGATTGGGACATAGACACCCAGATTGCATAAAGGAAATGCAGAGGAGAGACCTAACCAGGGATCTCATGATGTCAGATTGTTCAGAAATGATGACATGCCAATGTTGCATAAAAGCAAAAGCTACAAGGGTGACAATCCCAAAGAAAAGCGAAAGCAGAGCTTCCAGACCACTGGACCTGGTACATAGTGATGTGTGTGGACCTATGAAAACACGCACTGCAGGAGGCAAGAGATATATGCTGACATTCATTGATGACTACTCCAGGTTTACAGTCACTTACCTAATACAAAGTAAAAGTGAAGTCTTAGATAAACTGCGAGACTACGTGTCAATGACCAGAAACAGATTCCAGAGGAATATGCTAACTCTTCGCAGCGACAATGGAGGCGAGTTCACAGGTCAGAAAATAGAACAGTACTTAAGAGGACTCGGCATTGAACATCAGAAGACAGTACCATATACACCAGAGCAAAATGGCGTATCTGAGAGGAAAAACAGATCACTAACAGAAATGATAAGATGTATGCTGACAGATTCAGGGCTACCTGATAAATATTGGGGTGAAGCAGCAATGACAGCCACCTATCTTCAAAACAGACTACTTTCCAAAGCAGTAAGGAAAACACCATATGAGCTGTGGCACGGTAAGAAACCCAGCCTAAAGCACATTAGAATTTTTGGATGCAAAGCCTTCGCCTACATTCCCGCAGAAAAATGGAGCAAGTTACAGAACCGAGCAATAGAGGGAGTTCTAGTCGGTTACAGTGAACATTCTAAAGCCTACAGAATCTTAAATCCAAAAATTGGAAAAGTAATTATAAGTAACAGTGTGACATTCATAGAAGAAACAAGAGATGATGTCATAATTCCAGCAAACTCAATTGAAGAGGAAAATATAAAATCCGAAGAAACAGATGAAGTAGTGATCACTCAAGAAGTTGATGTAGAACACCAGACAGATACCAGTGACACTCAGGAAAATATAACAGAAGAAGTAAGACACTCTTCAAGAAAAAATAAAGGAAAAGCCCCTGTACGTCTATCTTATAAGGCAGAAGCTATTAACCTACGAGAACCTGCATCATGGGAAGAAATTACTAACTTTCCAGAAAGGGAAGCAAAGAAATGGTTAGGAGCCGCAAAGGAAGAAATGGAGTCAATGAAAGACAACCAGACATGGACATTGACCAGACTACCAGTAGATAAAAGGGCCATAGGATGTAAATGGACTTTTAAGGTCAAGTATGATGCTGAAGGAAAAATAGAAAGATACAAGGCAAGACTGGTTGCTAAAGGGTATTCACAGAAATTTGGAGAAGATTACGATGAAACGTTTGCTCCTGTTGTGAAACACACCACCATTAGAACCCTACTCTTAACAGCAGTCATAAAAGGTATGCAGGTGAAACATTACGATGTAAAGACAGCTACATGGTGAACTAAAGGAAGACATATATATGGAACAACCACCAGGTTTTGTGGACTCTCAAACACCCAATCATGTATGTAAGCTCAACAAGAGTATATATGGTCTAAAGCAAGCAGCAAGAGCATGGAATACAAAAATAAATGAAGTCCTGACAGAGAAGGGGTTCATCAGAAGTAAAGCAGACCCGTGTCTTTATACAAAGTTGATAGAAGAAAGATGGTTCTATGTATTGATCTACGTGGATGATTTGCTTATTTGTTTTGAACAAGAAGGGGACGAAATTGAGTTACTACAGGAACTAAACAGCAAGTTTGAAACCAAAGATTTGGGTCACATAACGCATTACTTGGGAATGCAAATTTCAAGAGAGGATGATGGAACGTTCACATTAAATCAGAAATACAAGATTCAGGAAACCATTGAGGAATTCAGTATGCAAGAAGCAAAGGTAGCAAGCACTCCTATGGAGACAAGTTACACAAAGGGTTCAAATGATCAGAGTAATCTGTTGCAAGATAATCATCTATACAGAAAAGCGATAGGTAAATTGCTATACATCGCAACCGTTACTAGACCAGATATCTCCACAGCAGTTGGGATTCTAAGCAGAAAGGTCTCCAAACCAACACAGATGGACTGGAATGCAATTAAGAGGGTGATTCGTTACCTAAAGGGAACGATTAACAAGAAGCTTAAACTCTCAGCAAGTACAAGTCACAAGTTAACAGGATACGTTGACTCAGACTGGGCTGGAGACACAAATGATAGAAAATCCACAAGTGGATATTTATTCTCAATTGGAGAAGGATTAATCAGCTGGACAAGCAAGAAACAGTCTTCCGTAGCACTGTCATCTACAGAGGCTGAATACATTGCGGCGGCTCACGCCAGTCAAGAAATGATGTGGTTGATGCAACTATTATCGGACCTAGGAATGCCTCAAGAAGAACCTATCAAGATATATGAGGATAACCAAGGATGCCTCGCGCTGACACAGACAGAAAGAATAAATCCAAGAACCAAGCATATTGATGTCAAGCATCATTTCCTGAGAGATCTACAGGAACAAGGTCTTCTAGAGCTGAACTACTGTCCAACAGAAGATATGATAGCTGATACCCTGACCAAGCCTCTTGTCAGAGAGAGACATTGGAGACTTGCATCAAAGATGGGCCTAATTGAAGAAACCCAGTCCGTTGAGAAGGGGTGTTGAAATATGTACAACAGACTTTGGGTTTATTCATATGCATGTAGTTACTGTGGAGGGTCAGCAGATGGCAATATATCCAGATGCATGTGTATTGTTAGTCTGCTATGTATTAATGTACTTGTTTGTACTTCCTTTTCTCTCTGTGTGTTCTAGAGACTTCCAAGAAGAACTAAGATTAGCCATGTGGCTTGTATTACTGACATGTTCTATATAAGAAGCTGTTACTGAAAGCTGACGTTTGTTATCCATGTATTGATCCTGTTACCCAGTACTATATAAAGAAGTTATATCTTTCAAGACTTGTTCTGACTGATTATAAGGTCACTCCTGTGAAGATCTTTTCTTCTGTATAAGAGCTTCCATTGCACACCTATGGTACATCCATCGCTATATGCCAACAGGTTATGGGCCCAGACTGGAATCTATACAAGATAAAAGTAATCAGGAGTACATCCCAAGCAGCATCCAGATAGCAGTGTGTGACTGGAGAGGTGACTGCTGGGAATGGGACATTATATAGTAACACCAGGGGATGTGTGTGAGTGGAGAGGTGACTGCTGGGAATGGGACATTATACAGTGACACCAGGGGATGTGTCTGGCTGATGACTGTATCATTATGTGTGTCAGGTTCCAATAAGGTGTCAGGATGTCTCTGTCTATTTCTCCATGGAGGAGTGGGAGTATATTGAAAGTCACCAGGATCTCTACAAGGACGTCCTAATGGATAATCACCAGACTCTACCATCAGTGGGTAAAAGGAGTCTATAATTTTTGTATTGTGCCAATCTCTCTGTATAATAATTGCAAATTAACATTTTTTTATTCAGTAGACTTTTTATTGTTTTTTCAAGACATACAACAAAACAAAAATACAAAGACATAAACATAACCCCCTTCTCACAAGGCCATTTTATATACGACATATTATAAACCATTAGTAATACAAGGTCTATACTTTATTAATTATTGAAAAACTGGTTGCATATACATGTCCAAGAACTAAAGGAAGGTTACAACCTTTGACATTGCTTATTCCTAACATACTGCTCATCGCCACAGCCAGGTCGCTGCCTGGTCAGCTTTATCTCTCAATACAAGTCATAAGTTGTATTTGATTGATAAGAGTGTGGGAGGGGGGGGGCAAAATAACAAATTTTTAGATAATTTTGTAGTTCATACAGATCATTTACAGAAGAAAAACACCAGAGAGAGATCTCCCTGTCATCTATATGTAAATGCATATAAAGAGGAAGATCATTGTGTAATACAGGAGTATCAGGTAGATAGCATTAGCAGAATAGCACAATATAGTGTTGTTTCATTTATTCATTATATAATTTGCTATTTTTTATTGCTTGTGGGATATTTAGGGGGAAGATCTGATTGATGGTAAAGTTGAAGTTCTAGAGGTAGAAGAAGAGAAGTGTGTGAGCGGGGATCAGCAGTGTCTGGAGGAGAGAATCCCTGCACATATCAGCACAGGTGAGTAATATTCACTGACTATACATAGGAATTATATTCTGCAATTATTCACACACTAAAACAATCTTATTCAACACAATAGACATTTATAAGCATTACATATAGATTCTGAAATGCTGTTTACATACATGCCATGTGAATAATATAGCGATGTGCCATATAAAATGGATTTCTATGCAGGTTTAAGCTTTATGAGGTGTTCCTGGTCCCCTGTTTTCACCTGTATCCTGTCACTATACTGTCTTGTGTTGCTCACATGTCTCACTATGGGGACTGAGCATCTTGTTAATGATGTAAATTATTTGACTGAAGGTTACTCACTAAAATATGCCATTTGGCTCTGTCTGTCCTTTGAATGCAACACTGGAGATCATATTTCTTTCACTTATTATTGCAATACAGTTATTTGTAACATGTAGTTTCTCATCACTACATTTTTCCTTTGAATTTGCAGTGCAAAACATAAACAGAAATACCTTGGAGGAAAATTTATTTTCATCTTCAGATTGTAAAATAGAAATCACTCAACAAGATTTTTCAGTATACGCAATTACTGTAAATGTACCTCTTGTATGTCCCGAGACAGATATATCACCTGATCTTTGCAATTATAATGGATGTTTTGCTGACAAAACAGATTTTCTGACACATAGAAGGGCTGATGGGGTTGATAAACTATTGTCATGTTCTGAGTGTGGGAAATGTTTTACACAAAAATCAGATCTTCGTATACATCATAGAATTCATACGGGTGAGAAACCTTTTTCGTGTTCTGAGTGTGGGAAATGTTTTATATGGAAATCACATCTTCATAGACATCAGAGAATTCATACAGGTGTGAAACCTTTTCCATGTTCTGAGTGTGGGAAATGTTTTGCACGAAAATCACAACTTAGTGATCATCAGAGAATTCATACGGGTGAGAAACCTTATCCATGTACTGACTGTGGGAAATGTTTTATATGGAAATCACATCTTGAAAGACATCAGAGAATTCATACGGGTGAGAAACCTTTTCCATGTTCTGAATGTGGGAAATGTTTATCACGAAAAGCACAACTTCTTAAACATCAGAGAACTCATACGGGTGAGAAGCCTTATCCATGTTCTGAGTGCGGGAAATGTTTTAGAATCAAATCAAATCTTATTGTACATCAGAGAGTTCATACGGGAGAGAAACGTTTTCCATGTTCTGAATGTGGGAAATGTTTAACACGAAAATCACAACTTCGTAAACATCAAAGAATTCATACGATTGAGAAACCTTTTCCATGCTCTGAGTGTGGTAAATGTTTTAGACTGAAATCAGGTCTTGATAAACATCATAAAATTCATGCAGAATAACGCTCCAATTTTTTGTGGTCAAAATTGTTCGTACAGAAATCATAATTCACAAAGTTAGAAAGCCCTTTATATGTACAGGATGTCTCCCATCCCAATATGTTATTAAAAATATGTATTGCCATTACTTTCTTTACTACTATAAAGGTCTTAGACATATTCAATAATATCTTAGAACCAGATGGAGATCTACAGAGCGGAACATCCTCTCCACCCACCTAAACTTTGTAAGGTGGGTGGGGGAGCATGTCAATTTTACAGTAGGGGTTGGGTGTTACCTTTGCGTGCGGACCAGCAGTCTTACGGTCCACTGATCTGCACTAGCGACTTAAGGCTCCCTTATGGCAGTGTAACACAGCTAGAGTTCATATAAGAGAGGGGAGTTCATTCACCTCTTCCATGTGGACTGCCAGAACTTTGTGAGTGTGATGAAGATCAGGATCCGGTATTTACTCTGCAGCAGAATAATACTGAGTGAAATTGGAGAATAAATAAAAAATGTTAAACTAGTTGTTATTTCTTTATTTTATTGTTGATGTCATACAGTTACCACTACTACTCAGCAATGGCACACTGAGGACACAAGAAACCTTAGAACACTATCCCTCAAAGTAGAACGTCGTCGGCGCACCTCTCGTTCTCCCCATGACATTATAACCTACGCCAACACTTATCACGTCTATCGAAATGCTTTGGACGATGTCAAATAATCCTACTTTCAATCTCTCATTTCTCCTGAAGCTTCTAACTCTAAGCGCCTCCTTCACACACTTAACTCCCTACTGCGCCTCCTGTGCAAAATCCACCAACTTCCGTCTGTGCCAAGATCTTTCATTGTACTTTTAAGGGGACATTGACAAGATCAGACAGGAATTCTCCTCCGTCTCCTTATTAACTAACATAATGCCCAGCCCCTTTCCTCCAAATTCTGGCATCATGTCCTCATTCCAACCTACAAATGAAGGGGAAGTATCTGCCCTTTTCTGCTCTTCCCAATCTGCTCTCTGTTCTCCTGATCCTGTACCCTCACAAGTCAGTCAGTGTCTAACGTCTGTGCTTAACTACAATCTGTAATCTCTCTCTACTGGTATCTTCCCATCTTTATTCAAGAATGCACTTATCACTCCAATTCTGAAAAACAAAACTCTGACCCCAACTCTCCCTCAAACTATCCGCCTGTTTCCCAGCTTCCAAGCTGCTAGAGAAACTTGTCTACATTCGCTTCACTCACTTCCTCTCCTCACACAATCTTCTGGATCCTCTACAGTCATTTATTTAGAAAACGGCTCTTTCATGGTTCACATCCTATCACACTAATCACTCTTAGTGTTCGATTTTCTGGATTTATCTCCCCTACTCTTCCTCTATCTGTTGGAGTAGCACAAGGCTCAGTGTTGGGTCCTTTGCTCTACTCCAGTGCTGTTTTTTAGACCTAGCAAAGCCC
Source organism: Limnodynastes dumerilii (assembly GCA_011038615.1). NCBI lineage: Eukaryota > Metazoa > Chordata > Amphibia > Anura > Limnodynastidae > Limnodynastes > Limnodynastes dumerilii. The sequence goes on from WWET01000980.1 coordinate 476,613, forward strand.
AGGACAGAGACCTGCCCCTCCCCCCAAAAAAGGTATGGATCAAGCCTTTTACTTCCAGACCCTTATATGTTTCCAGCCTCCATTTGTGCTCCTTATGTGTCCAGCCACCATTCATGTACCCTTATATGTGTCCAGACTCCTTCTGTGCCCCCTTATATGTGCTCAGCCTCCTTTTGTGCCCTTTATATTTCCATTCCTCTTATGCCCTCTTATATGTGTCCAGCCTCCTTTTGTGTCCCCTTTATATGTGTTCAATCTCTCCCTCTCCCTCCCGTCCGTTCTGGAAGTCATGCACTCATCAGGCGGTAACTTTGCAAACAATGAACTGATTTATTAAGTGATACACAGACCTTTCAGAGGGAGAACCTCTTTCTTCAGGGCAACAGAACGGAATAAAAGAAAACACTTAAATACCCAAAACAAATCACAAGAATCACCTCATCTGTGATGTCCAAACGCCGGGGAAGACTAGCACCGTCCAGGAGAGCGGTAAGCGACGACTCTGACATAACCTGGTTGCTAAGGAGCCAGAATAGCATCCTTAGTGCCTGGTGCGGCTGGATGACGCGGCCCCCTCCCGTCTTACTGGCTGATCGCAGTCTGTAGCCGGTGCTATAAAGACAAGAACAACATATAGATACATAGTATCAGGCACAGTATAACCAGTTATCAAAACACCAGCATCATAAGCATGTTCATAAATGGACACACTGAACAGGTCAATCCTTCAATATCCCTAAGAAACTAATAGGAAATCTATAATATCCTGTACAAAAGAGTAGCAACAACAATAGATATCCAGTAATGATATAGAGGATAAAAGCCCAGATAAGAACAATATAAACCTTTAAATAAAAATCAAGGGGTTAAGATCTAGAAACAGAACATTTAGAGAAAACATGAAAGGGGCAAATTTTCATTGAGTCCAAGGGGTTGGATAGTCTGCAGGGTATAAATCCACTTGGATTTGCATCGTAGCAAGGCCTTATCTCGGTCACCTCCCTGTGGAGATGGGGGAATGCAATCGATAATCTTGCAACGTAAGTCCGAAAGAGTATGTTTAGACTTCAAAAAGTGTAGGGCTACGGGTTGTTCCGCCGTGCCCGAGGCCAATGCCAGTCTTATTGCAGAATGATGCAGATTCATCCGTTTGCAGAAAGTCCGCCTAGTTTTCCCGATATATGCCAATCCACATGGACATTTCAACATATATACAACAAAGCGTGAAGTACAATGTAGAACATGGCGAATCCGAAACGTCTTACCAGTCCGTGGATGAGAAAAGGTTCTTCGAGGGTCTAGGTGTCTGCATGTTGCACAGTCCGGGCACCTGTAACAGCCAGGGGCTCGGGTTGAGAAGGTGGTGGATGCAGTTTTCAAGGTAGAGACATCAGATTTGACAACCATGTCCCTGATATTACGGCCACGTGTGTGGCAAGGCATAACTCGGGTGTTTTTTAAGGATTTCAAACCGGGGTCCGTTCGTACAATTGGCCACAAGGCTCTGAGTGCTTGGATGCGTGAGTGCTGGGTAACTCACAGCAGTCGTTCCTCCTGAGTGGATGATTTTTTAGGTGAGAGAAGTTGTTCCCTAGGAATTGCCAAAGCTCTTTCCTTTGCCTGTGTCAGTAGTGTCCTCGGGTAACCCCGTTCAAGGAATTTGTCCGTCATCTTTTGCAATTGCGAATCCCTAGTGTAAATATCGCTATTTATGCGACATACTCGTAGAAACTGCAAGTATGGCAAACCCTTTTACATGGCAGGCGGATGGTGGCTGTGGAGTCTCTCTCAAAAATACAGGTAGATATTTTGCCATCGTTGATGGAGATCGACACATCCAAATAATTGATGGTATGCTCACTGTAAGAGTATGTGAAATTTATCCATGGGTTGCTTTGATTAATTTGGGTCATAAAGATAGTAAATTCAGATTCAGTACCTGACCAAAGGACCAACAAGTCGTCGATATACCTAGTGAAGAAGAATAACTTTCCAGAACATGCTGGGTTGGATAGAAAGAGCTCCGTCTCTACAAATGACATGAATGCATTAGCAAACGATGGGACCTGACCTTGAAGAAGAATTACTTCTTATTTGATGGGGACTTCTATATACAGACTTCTGGGTGTGCGATGGGGTCACCCCTGATCCCTCATCATCTCTGTTGGCCCGTGTAACTGAATATTTCTCTGCCATTTCATCTTGGATGTCCACCCAACATCTTAAACTTAATCTTCTTTTTATAAACTTAAACAGAATTAATAATATTTCGACCTGCCAATAAAAGTTATCCACCTGGTCTCTCTATCTCTGTTGGGAACATCAGAATAATCTCTACTCAAAAATATTGCTTCCTAGGTGTTACTATTGACCATGAACTGTCCTTTCTTCCTCACATACAATCTGTTTCTAAATCCTGCTACATACATCTAAAAAACATTTACAAAATAAGCAAATATCTCATACTGGAGACTCTCATTCACACGTTCGTCATCTTCTGCATTGATTATTGCAATGCTCTCCTTATTTGACTCCCGCAATATAACATTATCGCCATGCATGCAGCGGCCATGTTTGGGGAGCGGTCAGACATAGTGGTCACTTTGGTCCTTGGCTGCACCCCTATATTTATATATACACTTGCACATATTTAATTTGTTGGATAGAAGCGCAACCATTTTTCTTGCTCTATGTAGTCTATGCCTATTATGTAATCTAATGCATATTATGGAGGCCCCAGTCAGTGTAAATGTAACAGGACCGGATTCACAGATCTGATGGGAGTTCGGTGCGATCAGACCCGTAACTAACTCCCCCGTCCTGCCCCCATCCCGCACCCCTTTTTAGGTACCTTATTGCACTTACAAGTGCCATAGGGCTACCTTAACTATTTGTGCAATGTCATTGACATTGCTGCTACCTCCCTGCCTCCCGCCTGCCTGCCCCCAACTAATCTAAATACCTGAAGATGTATAAAGAGAACCTTCTTCTGGTGCGCTCCCTAGAGACACTGCAGCGAGGTGACTAACGGGTTAAACCACTTTCCCCAAATAAACAATCCACCTAAAAGGTGGGTCTCAAATACCAAAACAAGCAAATGTTTCACTCCAACACAGCGCTGTAATCTCAAACACTCTGCAATACGTATAGTTCTTATAGAGGAAAAAAAAGTTTGTAGTTTCTATAGTCCTGTCACTCACCGAGCTCAGCGCCGGTCTGGAAATGGACCACGCCGGACCAGAGGCACAGAGTCTAACCCCAGACCAGGTATTCACCAGAACCCCTGATGGTGGGGATGGATTTGGCTGCAGGAAAGGGGCAGGTTGTGGCCCTCCGACCAAGTGCACAGACGCAGAGACGGAGAGGCAGGATCCACGGAGAGCAGAAGTAGTAGCTACAGGAAATTCCGGGTGCAGTAGTGCAGGAAGAGGAGACACTGCAGCAGAGGCTGAATATGATGACAGGTGGAGCTGTGCTGGAACCAGGAGACAGCAGTAGTGAGACCAGTGATGATGAAACACTGGAGCTGGACACAAAGAGAGAGAGACAGGAACCAGTGACAGGAAACTGGTTATTTGGACTTGTATCCCTGTGTGCCGTCATTGTTCCAGCTAGTTTTGAGCTAGTTTTGTCAGGTACATACACTTGTCTTTATTCATATGGATATTTAATAATTTTTATTATAGATTCCTATTCTTTGTTCACACATACCCAGCGCTTTTCTCACCACCATTTTTCTCTGTTTTAAAGGACAAGGGTATATACAGACTCATTACATAACAATAGGACCCGGGTATCCCGTATATAAACGTTCAAAACTTCTTTGCCAAAAACTGACCCAAATACACTCCACCGCTGCTAGCAACTGGTTTGATTTAAATCAGGTGCAAGATCACGATGTTTTTTTTTTTTTTTTAGGTGCCCACACTTTTTACACACATACCCAGCGCTTTTCTCACCACCATTTTTCTCTGTTTTAAAGGTCAAGGGTATATACAATACAGACTCAGAACAATAGGACCCGGGTATCCCGTATATAAACGTTCTAAGTCCAAAACTTCTTTGCCGAAGACTGACCCAAATACACTCCGCCGCTGCTAGCAACTGGTTTGATTTAAATCGGGAGCAAGCTCATGATATTTTAAAGGAGACAATCAGCAAGCTGAATGGCTCCATATACTTCAAAGCTGCTGCTGTATATCTATGTACTATACTGCTCTGACAGCTGTGAAGGTATACTTTAAAGCTGCCAGAGAAGCATAGTACATAGCTATACAGCAGTGCCCACAGCAGGGAGTAGTACAGACAGGGATCAGCCAAAACTGCGCTGTGTGAAGCACGGCTTCAGCTGCTTCTTCTCTGTAGTACTGCCTGCAATAGCCCTGATTCACTCACCGCACTTGCCCCAACAAAGATGGCCACCACGAGCCTTGACCAGCCATGTGACCAGCCAGCAGCCGATCAGCATTTATTGGGTGCCAGCCAATTCTTCCCCTACCTCCGCGATGAGAAGTCCTCCCACAGGTAAGTGCTTCTTCTCTCTGTGTTCTGCGCTGTCTCCCTGTTCCACGCCAGGTCTGTGTCACCCGGCGCTTCCGCTGTCTGCTGCCCCCCATCCCTGGTAATTCTAAGAAAAGGGACATTTCTGGTCGAGGCGGGGCTTCACGCGTGATTTTCATTTGCCCTTGCAGACATCTATGGCTTC
>WWET01000981.1:18542-28599 GCA_011038615.1 Limnodynastes dumerilii
ATCAGTTATACGAATGCATGTCATCACGGTGTAGAATGAGGGCAGGCCACGATAGCCAATGGCAGATCCCAAACCAAGACAAGCTAAAGAAATAAGCTTGTCAGCCCGTTGACAGGAGAGTGTGAGTGGTTAGGGTGGTATAGCAGGAACCAAGGGCCCAAACGCGTGTGAAGACGTGGGATTTATTTTGAAGATAAGCTGACATTTTCCCCATGGAGGAGAGGTACCATACTTTATGCAGAAGTTGGGAAGAGGAGGGGGGGGGCATCCTTCCAATGATTGGCTATGAGACAGCGAGCAGCGTTTAGAATTCGGGTAGCTAGCCTATCAGAGTCTTTATCTAGCTCTACAATAGGAGCGCCCAGGAGGAAGGCCCAGGGGCACTTGATTATTATTATTATTTTTTCATTATTTTAATTATTGTTTTATTCATTATTTAATGACATTATAATAGTAATAGTTATTTGAATTATGTCTGTATTACAATATAGGTGGCACATGTGCACAGATGTGGAGTTATGCCCACGTTCACGCCTGTATCACTCTTATAATAATCCTGCTACTTGTGAGCTGTATTTCCAAACGCAGGAACAGGGGTCTTTGGTGTTTCACTGTATATCAGGCCGGCATTTCAGTCATCATCAGTGGTCTTCCGGTCAGTGATATTTAAAGTAACCTGTAGAGGTCACTGATTACTGCCGGCATTTCAGTCATACAGACTTGCAGTGTGTATGCCCTCTGTTCTGAAGATGCAGTATGATGCTGGGTTGAACCTATGTCTGCTGCTGCCAGGTGATACGATAATCACAGTATGAACGCACTGAACACTTACATGCTATCCCGCCATCACCTGGGTTATTTCCTGTTACCTGCACACTGTCATGGGGTCGTATCTACATCTAAGAAGGTCACCTGACTTCCGCATGCACAGTGTGGAAGTTGAGTGATTTTCTGAGCGCACCAGATGTTCCGCATCGGAAATTCTATCGTACAGAAAGTTTACGTGCAGGGGATATTAGTAGAAATCCGCATAACTAAAGCCCCGCCTCTCTGGCATGCAGATTAGCGTAAGTGGGTGTCAGAAGTGAGATCCGCATTCAGACCGATGCAGTTCTGTGTGGAGATTTTAAGGCAGGGTTCTGGACACGTACCGACAGGGCCGGATTATCCATGGGTCGGTCGTCCCGGGGCCCCCACACACAAAGGGCCCCCACAAATTGCTGTGAAAGAGGATGGATGTCATATTCCGGCAGCTGCGATAGTGTGCGTAAGAGGAGGATGTCAATCACTGACATCCATCCTCTTACACTGTAGCCGGGCAGCAAGGGGGCGGAGTATTCACATAGCGCTCCTGTCCCCTGCCTGTACAGAGCTGGCTGCGCTATGCACATACACTGCTCTGTTTACAAGGCCCCACGTGACCTAAGGTCACGTGAGCGTCACAGTTCTTCAGAACGCGCACCGCGGAGGACAGAGCCGGAGGACAGGCAGCAAAGGTAAGTTTATTATAATGTTTTTAAAGAAAGTGGAATGGGGATTTAAACAGAGAGGGGCACCAAGACTGGGTGGACACAAAGGGGGAGCAATAGTGTTCTGGAAATAAAAGGATGGGCAATAAAGCTGAATGGACAGAAAAAGGGGGGGCAATATGGTTGGCTAGAAACACATAAAGGTGGCAATCAGATTAACTGGATACAAAGAGGGGTCATTAAGATTGGTTGGACACAGAAGGAAGGGGCATAAGGCTGGTTGAATACACAGAAGGATGGGGTATACAGCTGACTGGATACAGAAGGAGGGGCAATAAGGCTGACTGGATAAACACATAAAAAGGCAATAAGACTGGCTGGGCACAGAAGGGGGGGGCAATAAGGCTAATTTATATGCAAATAAATAGGGGGGCAATTTTTCTGTATGTTAATTTGAAGCAGAGGCCGCCCACGATTTAGTTGCCCAGGGGCCCCCACAGACTTTAATCCGGCCCTGGTAGGTATTATAGGTTTTCCTAGGGATTCCTGCTTGTTATACAATATGGTTATATTGTATAATCACAGGGACACAAAATCCTCCCCAATTCCTTTATGTCCGGAGAAAAAGAATTTAAATTTTTATTTAGATAGGATATGACACTGGAAATTAGCAAGGAGAGAGGAGTGTCTAGCCTATTTTCTAGGTGTTTCCTCTGTCCAATCTTTACAGCTTGAGCATGGTACAGGAGTCCTTGTTAGAGGGGATATCTAAATTTTTCTAACCAGGGTCAACCTCGCTTTCTGTCAGATATGCTCGAAGCGTACAAGGTCACTTTGGTGGTGGGTGATAAGGTAAGATGGGTCCTACATGAGCAACAGCTAGTTGTTGCTTGGAGGATTCTAATTCTCTGATTTACTTCACCTTTTCCTACCCTGCTCAGGTGTACTTCAGAATTGATTATTTCCTTCTAAATCACAGTTCCCTTCATCACCTTGCCTTGGCTTCCATTGGTCTTATCAAATGCTCCCATATTTTTGACTTTCCTTGTTGCCCAACCTCAACTGAAAGAATGGACTTGGAGGTTAAACGAAATGCACCACCATAATACATATTGCATTATTGCAAGAGGAAAAAAGCAGGTACTGATATAGCGCAAAGCACAACAAAGCTGCTTTCAAACACACTCCGTAGGATCTACCAATCCTCCAATAAAGAATAAGTACAAATGTGGATGTGGAATGTGTCTAAAAGCACTAAGTACAAAATGACAGTGTTGGTAAAATAATGTGTGATGACAAGTGTGAGGGGGGGAGGGGGGTTCCAACAGGGAGGGGGGGGAGTAGTCAAAGGAATCTTCTTCCAATGGGTGCTAGATGTAGTACACCTCAATAAGATGACCACAGGGAGAGATGAGATAGGAAACAAGTTTTAATAAAAATACATGGACATGAAACAATCTAAAATAAAAGCAAGCTGTACCACAAAGAGGCGTCCGAAAGTACGATGGCGCGTCGGAGCGGCGGATGGATGACAGTCCCGGGATACCCGCTGTTCTCACTGCTCACTCGTCTACGGATCGACGCTCCGGGTCACACGCTGGGTAGTCGCTGCTTGATCCACCATAATACATATTGCATTATTATCTATAGAATTTTGGAAAACCCCCAAATTTTGGTTAACTTAGAAGTGTGTCATCCATGGAAAGTGCATCCAACTAGACTCATACTTTTATTAAAATAATCACTTACGTCATATAGCACCGCAAAATGTCCACACATATTCACATCAGTCCCTGCCCTTATAGGAGCCCTTAAGGTCCCTACACACACACGTTACGGTCAATTTAGCAGCCATTAACCTACCAGCATGTTTTTGGTGTGTGGGAGGAAACTGTAGCACCCGGAGAAAACCCACTCAGACACACAAACTGTACACATATAAGGTCTAGTCTGGGAATTAAACTCATGACCTCAGTGGTCAGTGCTGTTAGGCACAAGTGCTACTCACTGAGCCACCATGCTGTCGAAAAATTAGGTTACTTCCAAAAATCCAAGTGTTGAAAGCTAACCATAAATCTTTGCTTGACAGTTTTTTGAGGAATTACCAGAAGCGCTCCTCTGCCTCACCATGCAATTATAAATGTCCACTGTGCAAATACAAGAGTCACTATTACTTCGGTGGGGATAAAACTGGGAGAATGTTAGCCTGAGTGCTTCATGTCCAAAGACCTCAAGCTTTTATTTATTCCCTTTACTCTGCAAGAATTAGAGGAAGCCATTAAATCTACCCAAACAAGTAAGAGCACAAAAACACAAACCGCACCAGCAAACAGTAAATGCTAATTTTAACCTGTGTGGTGTTTTAAAAAAGCACAAAAAACAAACTCAGATAAAAGTCTAAGTTGAAATCACCATATTAAACAGGTATATCACGAATAGAAAAATAATTGAAAAATAATATAGAGAAAGTATTCCAAAATCTTAAAAAGTACAATTTTATTAGAGTCAATTAATAGATTAGCTAGATAGAAGACGAAAATATTTCTTATTTAAAATACACTCAGCCCCAACACTTCTGTGCAATAGAAATCTTAAGTTGCAAAATAAAGTTGTTACACAGTATCAAAAAGTAACCACTTATGCAATTATACACACTTCAAATAGGCATATCTGGAGGAGAAAGGAAAGAGAACCACCTACACTAGTAAGCAGGAACCTGTCCCTAAGAGGTTAATGACCTCACGGTTGTGCTTCCCCATTCCGGATCTGTAGCTGTTACCTACTCTACCTCACAGCGTGGTCTCTTTCAGTCGGAAGGAGCTGAATGAAGACGGCGGTCCTGTGCACCAGGCCGCCGGATACCAACACCCAACGTGTGTTTTGTCAATTCACTTAGTCATGGGAAGCATTCTGAGGGGAGGAGGGTCCAAGTATTTAAGGAGCATCTGTCCAATAGGATTCAAATGGATTCTCCACCCCCGATTCGGACATAAATGCATATTCTGTGCGGAATACTCTGAAAGAAAAATCATGTTTATAAAAATCACATAGAAACAACAAGTAAGAGCCCTGATGGTTTTTTTGTTTTTTTTTTATAATAATTAATGGCACATATCCTGGTTATCCCTAAAAAGGCAAAGTAGACCCATCCTTGTGCACGAGTTACAGACTGATTTCCCTCTTCAACGTAGATTTCAAATTATTTGCCAAATTAATAGCTAGTTGTCTCAAAATCCTCCTCCCTGATGTGGGATTTGTTTTGGGCCAAGAGGCCAGAGACAGTAAGACTAAGGTCCTTATACCATATATCAAAAAGCAACTCTGCCCCTGTGATTTTCTACTGATGTAGAGAAGGCCTTTGACCAAGTTGATTGGGTCTCCCTGCATGGTCTGCTTCAGCACATGGGGATAGTCAGATTAGCTTATATAGAATCCTAGCACTATACACAGTATGTCCCTTTCAGTGAAAGGTAAGGATAAATGGGAGTCTGCTGCTCCTTCTCACAGTAAATTTACATATATACAGAAGCATTGGCTAGGACTATAAGGCTCAATCCCAACATAACCAGGGTGAAGGCTTCCAACACTGACCATATATTAGCACTTTTGGCAGATGATATTTTCACATTTCTCTATAATCCCTCACATCACTACCTATCCTCAAAGAATTTAAAAATGATGGCTCCCTTTCTAAGGTCAAGATCAATTACTCCAAATCAGTGGTGTCACTCTTAAATACAACTTTATCTGGTTTACGGTCTACCTTCTCCTCTAAATGGCCTCCAGTACTTAGAGATCACCCTGACACTTAGTACACATGACCTTTATAAGGTTAACTTATTGAGTTTATCTAGAAAGTTAAGAGGCCGTGGAGCCTGAAAAGTCTTTAAACATTGAAATCCCTGAGACGCCTCCAACTCCCACGTGCTATTACCAGGCTATATACCTCTGCAGTGTTATAGACTTGAGAGTAGCAACAGGTAGGAGCTTGGTGGAGCTGGAAAATGCACAATTCCCTATCTCTATGTGATACAATGGCTAATCAACAAACCACAACATCAACCCAACATTAGAATGCTGCAGACGTCTAAGGCAGCAGGAGAGTATTTCCTTCCAATTCTCTCCCTTACCTCCCTTTAAGTACAACTCTGATGCCCACCTCCCCCACTTTCTAAGGTCTCTGAAGGCCTGGGAACATATGGGACTCCTCCATATAGGACAGTTGGTACTCAGGGGTTTTCCACTGACATTCAGTGCACTTCAGCACAAATACAATCTTTGCTCCCAAAAACATTGGGCCTTCTTACAGTTAAGTCATTATTTATCCAGTCTGGTTGGTCGACCTGCTTCAAATTAAGATCATGCACTTAATTTGAACAGCTGTGCACATCACCATCAACACCTCCCTACACTATTTCCCTTCTATACTATCTCCTGGGAGAGGATTCCACTGCTCTTCCACGCTTTGTCGACACATGGAATAGAAATCTGACTTGAACCCCTATTTGAAGAAAAATGGCAGAGTTTTTCAGACGACACCCGTTTGCTGCCAAAGTTTATCTGTAGTAGAAGCCCAGTATAAACTCCTAATAGAATGATACAAAACTCCTATCCAAATGTACAAATTCTCCCCCTCCCATGCTGAATTGTGCTGGCAAAGGGGAGAACCACTCAGCTCGTACCTTCATATGTGGTGGTATTGCCTGTGCATTATGCCGGTGGCAGTATACTGCCGATACCTGCTGCTGTTGAGCCATGGTAAGTATCTGTGGGCCCCATCAGCTTCGGGGTGCGGGACAGTAGTCCCAGCAGTCCCCCGCAGATGGTGGCCCTGGGCCGACCCTTAACATAAAAAAAAAAATACATTTAATACATTTAAATTATTAATAATTATTCTAAACATTACTTGTTAAATACATAATATACATTAAATACATTAAATAAATTCAATACATAAAAATGATTAATAAAAATAAATACTTACCACCTTGGATGGTACCCAATCTTGTAAGCTTTAATGCGGGGTGAGGTCTTGTAAAAAAAAAAACCCTTGAAGGTGGTGAGTATTTTTTTTATTAATAATTTTAATGTATTGAATTTATTTAAAGTATTTCATGTATTTTATGTATTTAATAAGTAATGTTTAGAATTATTAACAATTTAAATGTATTAAATTATTTTTTTTATGTTAAGGGAATGCTATACTTTTCAACTCTCCTGGAATGTCCGGGAGACACCTGGGGTCAGATTTACTAAACTACGGGAAAGGAAAAGAGGAGATGTTGTCCATAGAAACTAATCAGATTCTAGCTCTCACTTTCCTGTTACATACTAGAAAATGTCAGCTAGAAACGGATTGGTTGCCATGGGCAACATCTCCACTTTTTCTTTCATGCAGCTTATAAATCTGGCCCCTGGAATTTGGACATTGTTTCCAGAATCTCAGGAAAGCAGCCAAATCTCCTGGCTTTGGTCATAGCAGGTAATTGATACCAGAAATGTTTCTTAAAAATGCAGCTTTGTGAGTCAGTAGGGTTGGAGCTTGATGTGATGCCTCAAGGTTTGCCCTCTGCCTATTAATTTTGTGACCCACAGCACTACTGAGGATAGGATGGAACTGGATGACACAAATTGGCCCTGCGTACTGTCTGATCTTTCTCTTACATCAGGCATGTTAAACTCAAAACCCCAATTGGGCCTAACAATTAAAATCTAAGATTGCGTGGGCCACAAGAAAAATAAAAAGTCTTATCCAGCCTGTCCAGTATTCCCCATCATGTGTCTCCAGCCTCCTCAGTATTCCCCATTCATGTCTCCAGCATTTCCTATTCATGTGTCTTCAGTTCCCAGTTTTCCCCATCTTGTCTCTCTCAGTAACACCCATTCATGTCTCTCAAGCCCTCCCAGTATTGCCCATCATGTGTCTCCAGCCTCCTCAGTATTCCCCATTTATGCGTCTCCAGCTCCCAGTATATCCCACTCATGTGTCTCCAGCCTCTCCAGGATTCTCTATTCATGTGTCTTCAGCTCCCTGTTTTTCCCATCATGTCTCTCCAGCCCTCCCAGTATTCTCCATCATGTGTCTCCAGTTCCCAGAAATTCCCCATTTATATCTCCAGCTCCCAGTAATTCACCATTCATGGGCCCAATTCAGTTAGCTAGCACCCTTGTTATTTTGCGGTGTGAAGCTAATTGTGCAAATTTTTTGTTTTTCATCGCACCTCATATAGGTGTGCATAAAAATTGGCAGTAATAGACAGGAAAAGTGCACCGCAAGCTGTTTCCCATCTATCGCGGTGCGTGAGCGGAATTGAATTGGGCCTCAAATGTCTCCAACGTCCCCAGTATATACAGCATGCTCTCTTCACTGTGGCACTGATGTGACCAAATGTCACGTCAACGTCATTTGCACAAAGCAATTGGTTCCTGCTATCTGCTGCAGCAGAAATTGTTGCTAGTCCCCGCTGCGAGGTCTCGCATTTCTAATTAGGGACAGCCGAAAGGAAGGGGGAGGGTACACTTAGGGTTAGGCTGCGGGGGGGGTGGACACTTAGGGTTAGGCTGCAGGGGGGGAGACTTAAGGAGCAGGTTGGAGGAAACAGCTATCGGAGCACCGTTTTGGGTGCTCCGCCGATCGATTGCTATGCCTCATAGGCATAGGCAATCGATATCCCAGCCAGTTCAGAACTGGCTGGGAGCAAACAGCCCTTTCGAAATTGGGCCGTTCGCTATGGGGACCCACACCCCTCATAAGGATGAGATGAGGCACCACAGCCAAACTGAACCATTATCAAATACAGGAATTAGTGCCGTCTGACCAATTTTCAGTCAATTTAATACCTCTGTCTTTATAATGCTGCACTTCACAACAGCTGCTTTTTTTTTTAAATGATGATAATTTCAAAATGTTATCATGTTCTTTTAAAGACCTAATTAAAAAGGGGCTTGGTGGAATATTAAAGAGAAATATTACAGCTATAAATGATATCTAAATGACAATATAAAAAATAATTGTGTTAGAAATGTATTTGTGCATTGCGATGTAATGCAAGGCCCAATTATATGGAAGTCATTCACAGCTTTCAGTAGTCTGGGGGCGTTCATTCTGCTTTTGCTGAGTGTTGCATAGAAAAAATAAAGCAAAGGACCCGTAGGGCGCCATTCAATGGTTAAACTTAAAGGGCTGCTGGTGGGAGGCCTGCACTGCTGTGCCCCTTAGCAACAGTAACCATGGTGAGGCCGAGCTTTTGGAGGAAGGCGGGATTTCCTTGCTGTGCAGCCAATTACGGAGTGTGTTTAGAAACGTTTCTTGTTTAGCTGGCCAGTAGGATGCTGTGTTGGTGACGGCGTTCCCGGGCAGTAGACAGCGTGTGCTGGCAGACGCTGCGCTGCCCCTCGCCGCCATAGGGTGTACTGTACTGCCGCCTTGCTCGGACAACATTGGCGGATGCTTCAACTGTGAGTCGGAGGGAGTAAATATGTCCTGTTTCCTTGTCACAAGCACCTCCCGACATGTAGGCCTTGCAGAACAAAGGGGATAAGGAGACACATACTTAGGGACAGCACAGCGGCAGACGCTGCATGGAGGGATCAGCAGTGATCATTTCCCATAATTGATCATTTCTATTATTGTGTGGGCGTCATCCTGATCTGCTGTTTGCAAAATAACACTACTGTATGGGAAGTGCCAGAGGACGTTTATAGTGTGACACAACAGTGTAGGATTTGTCAGGAGTTTACATCCTGCTTTATCTTTGCAAACACCACATAAAAAAAAAAATCTTATTTCCAGAATGTTAACACGTGAAAATCCGGGTGTACACTTAAATAGAGATGAATAAGATTCTAAGAAATAACACAGAAGTGTTGTGTGCTTTGGTGATGTTAAGTCATTAAATTTCAATAGTAAATGTATAACCATAGCATCTTAATTTCTTTAAAAAAGGCTCCCAGATGAGGTGTTGACCCTTAAGCTAAATTAAGCCAACCTTTCCCTTTTAGGATTGCTTGAACTATGCTTGCTCCAGACAAGTTGGAATAATACTATTACAGGCCTGGCCAACCTGTAGCTCTCCAGGTGTTGTGAAACTACATGTCCCAGCATGATTTGACTGCATGCCCATAGCTGATACCTGACAAAGCATGCTGGGACTAGTAGTTTCACAACACCTGGTGAGCCACAGGGGGGCCAGGCCTGTACTACTGCATTACAATTTATTGATAACATTGATTGAAATTGGTGAAGTAGCTAATTACATTTTGGTGTGATATTTTTGTGGAACTATGCAATTTCTGGCATATTATTGCAAGGTGTATTGCTGTGAGTCCCGTAGAGCCGTATCTGAATGACAATAAACTTTCATCTTAAGATGGGGTGTGGGACCCCGGATAAAACGGCCGTATTTCGATTGTTTATGCTCCCATGAGACAGCAATTGATCCACAAAGCACCGAACTTTCGGTGCTCCGAAAAGTAAGGGAAAAAAGTCCGCCAATCCTTTCCCTAATTCTAACCCTAACCCTCCCCTCTCATTACCCTCACCCTAACTCTCCCTTCCTGGCAGCCTGCCCCTAACCCTCCATTTCTCG
>WWET01000981.1:32093-46869 GCA_011038615.1 Limnodynastes dumerilii
ATGAGTGAGGATATGTATGCAGGTGCAGTCATATTGATGGCCTTGTAGGTTAGCAAAAGGATCTTGTATTTGATTCTGTACAATACAGGTAACCAATGTAGAGACTGACAGAGTGGAGAAGCTCTTGAAGAGCGTTTGGCAAGGAAAATCTCGCTGCTGCATGTAATATAGACTGTAGTGGGGTAATTCTATAATCTGGGAGTCCAATAAGGAGAGCGTTACAAGAATCGATGCGGGAGATGATTAGTGCATGAATGAGAGTTTTTACAGTGTCTTGAGTGAGATATTTGCATATTCTGAAAATGTTTTTTAGATCTATGTAGCAGTACAATTTGTGCTTCTGTGGTCCTGAAACATTAAATAGAATTATTTTTGTCATTTGCATTTGTAAGTTCATTGTGATGTTCATGCTCATTTTGTATGACCAAAATGCTAAACGCATGGGGCCTGATTCACACTTCAGAAGCTTCTATCTCTTAAGTGTGTATTTGGCCGAAATGACCTACTGTGCATTCGCAGATCAGTACATAGATAGCGTAGGTGCAGTCTTTGAAGACCGCACGCAGTAATTTACGTCCAGAGAGGTGGAGTTGTGCTGCCTCGGGGCGGGGGGAGGTATTTAGATTAGCTGGGGAGGGCGGGGGGACATTGCACTGAGACATAAGGTAGCCCTATGGCACTCGTAAGTGCCATAAAGTACTAAAAATGGGAGCGGGGCAGGGGGGCTGGAAGAGTGAGTTAGATGCGCATCTGCCCACACCTAACTTACTCTTAAGTGTGAATCAGGTACCTGGTCCTTTTTATTTAATTGTTTTGTTTAATTCACATTTATTTACATTATTTTTGAGGAACAAAATCATTGACCATCTGAATAGTTCTAATTTATTTATTTTATTACATTTTGTAGGATTTGGTGCCTGATTGTGCTACCAACAAGCTTTCTTGTGTTGAGAAAGGAGAAACTGAAATAAGTGAGCACTCAAACCATACAGGTGAAGTTTTCATTGTTATTTTTAAAAGCTGTTTTGCAGCTTTATATGATGTAATGGAGTTAATTTTCACTACAAAAACGTTAATTTCATTTAAATGATATTTTACATATAGAGTCTGTTGAAGCACTGCACCCACCAGGGGGTGATGGTTTTCTTAGCCAAGTGATTGAGCGAATTCCATGTCCAGCCACCAGAATCAGGTATTGTGTTTTTGATTGCACTCCCCTCAACACTTATCACAAATGAAACTTTAAGATCTATTTATTGTGCAGCAGATTTTGATTGCTCCTTTTCATTATGTCTTATGCTAACAGCATTTACTTATTTTTATTTATTTTTCGGGGAACACTTGCTCTTTGTGTCATTGCGTTATCATCAGTGACTTAAACTATGATGAAAGCAAAGAGCTTGAAGAGGCTGCGGATGGCACGACACAATCAATGCTTGTGGAAGGTAACTGTGCAAGCTGTTTTTTCAGTTTATTTTTTTTTAAAGTAGTGGTCATTTTTATTGGTTTAATATGTTGTGTGTGGATAATTATATATTATAACACGTTATATATATGTGGCATTGGTAATAAAATTGGCTTCATTAAGTATATCTGTAGAAGACATTTTTGTAATACAGTAAATTGATAACCTCTTGCCAGATACTAAGATCCAGTTGTGCTGCTTTTGCATCTGAAAACTAACAATAGAATGGCGCCTTTTTGGAAGTCTGGATTGGTCAGCAGTATGATTCCTCGCCTATACTGTAAATTGTAATACAAAGCAACCCCCCAATCGACTTGTGAGAGTATCCTGGGCCACCTATCAGAATTCTGGAGTGAGCATATTGCATTCTATTGTCCCCCTTGATGCTTTCATACCACATGGAAAATGGCCACTTATCTGAAGTCTGTATCCTGTGCCTAGTGACTGTTTTATTGTTATCTGGTGGTTAGTGGTTCACATCACATCATACCTGCATTAAGTGTGTGTGTGTGGTTAATATGTTCTGTATAAAATTTTTCCGTTTAAATACCTATTTTGTAAATATTCTAATTGTATCAATGTAAAAACTAACACAAATGCTTTCTTTTAAATCTGTTTTGTGTTCATGTGTTGTTCCAGAGTCTGCGGAATCCCAGCTGGCCTTTGGGGTGCTGGAGCTATCTCAGAGCCAGGATTTAGAAGGTCTCAGCATGAGAGAAGAAATTGGAAAAGACTCACAACATAAAATCTACTCTGAATCTCAGACTCTGGAAATAAACAAAGGAGGTATAATGTACACAGAGTTCCCCATAACCATCTTGTGAGCAGTAATGCCAGGGTAGAATTTGTGATCATTAAGAATATATACATGCCACTGAACTGTGTCTTTTTCCTACATGTGTTTGCATATAATATATGTTGGCATATGTTACAGATATTTAAATGTAATAATTTGACAAAATAATTTTTTTGTCCTGTTTTCCTCAAGAGTGTAATATAGGCAGTGCAATTTCTGTATGATTCCCTCAATCGTTACTTAATTACACCTTGATATAAACTCTTTATTACACTTGCACAGAAATAACTGTTTAATTTCTCAACTAATTCATGCAGAGGACAGAGAATACAAATGATGAATAAACTAGTTTCATGTCTTAAACAAGAACATTGTCAAAATAATAGGATTTAGTGAAAACATTTTCCAGGTGTTGTTATAATGCAGGAAGTGGGTGCTTGAATGCAGTCAGTTTCTACCTATAGTTTGCAGGGAAGTAGGAAAGGAGCATTCAGACACAGAGAGATTGGGTGTAGAGGAATAAAAGCTCGTACTTAGAGGAGCTTGTACCTTAATATTGTTTTCGTTTTAAGTTGAAGCCCAGATATAGCATGAAGGACAGCAGCAAGATTAGCAGAGACTTCTACCAACATAGCAGCAATAGTTACATCTTTCAAATAAAGGTAAAACGCTTGTAATACAGTCTCTGGCAGTGTTCTCTAGAAAATGATACATCTGTTTTATCTTCTCTAATTGTAAATATTTGCCATAATCTAGGAAAGGTTAAAGACAAATGCTAGTGGGGAGCAGCGACACCAATGAATACATAATAGGGGGATAAGGACAATGTAAAAGAATATTATGAAATAAAGAAAGAACAAACAAAACTGGTTCACCTGCAGTCGTGCTAACCTCTAACAGCAAACAAGCCTAAAGAATTATATCAGCTGCGCTGACGTGTCAGTGTAACAATAATACATAGCACAATTTATTATTACACTGGCACACCAGCGCAGCTGATACTTTTCATTATAAGATAGCCAGGAGCTTATTTCCAACTGTTGTGCAGCGATTGTCCCTGAAAATACTATTCCATGCGACGTGTGAGCTCAGCGGTGTGCATTCAGCATGCAGAATGTACGGTATTTGCCTGATGGGAAAGCCTTTCTCTTTATTGTCTAAAAATATCACTTATTGCGACAAATGATCTACAGCAACATTTGGTCTTAAGATCCAGTTACTTTGCCATTTGAATACTGTGCCATACACACTTAAAATGTGGAGGGCGTGAAAATCCACAAAAGCTTACCAACAGCAGGCATTCTTATGATCCTAGCCATCAGAAAACTCATTAGTTACTTGTAAACTACTACTTTATTTGAAATATAATTGAATTTCCCCCATTGACTGGCAAGCTCTGCCCACTCTAAACTGTATGTTTTGTTTTTGTTTTTGAAAAAATTCAATAAAAATTTACTGAATTTAAAAAAAAAGAGAGTGACGATACATGGGATAGCAGAACAATAAGAGTATAAGAATTTCATGACCAATGCACACCACCTCTGTGCACAGTGTCCGCAATTTCCTAGGTCCAAGCTGGTTCTGCTGGCAACAGACTCATTCCAGGGAGTCCCTGTGGGGGAAGCTGGACAGTTAGGTACAACAACATAAGCTCTAGCTCTGTGTAGATAATTATTCAAACAATGTTCATAAAAGTGAAATAGATACATTTTTACAGTAGTTATTTCTTTTCAGTGTTGAAGTGCAGCGAATCAAATATGTTTTTTCCAGTCACACGTTTCATTTTAAAGCGTCCCATCAAAACAACTTTACAATTCCACTTTTGAAAAGTTTTTCAAGTTGATAATTTTTCTCCCCAAATGTATATAATAGAAAACACAAAAGTAAAGACCAACGGTGCAGTATTTCAACCCTTCTATTTCTATGTAGTCACATTTTTACACTCACAAATATTTTATTTTATTTACAGCTTTTTATATAGCGCCATAAGATTACTTAGTGCGTTACAGAGAATATTTCACATAAACATCAGTTCCTGTCCCATTTGAGTTACATACTATGCATGAGTTATTATACTTTGCATACCTGTCTGTCTTTGTTTAAAAATGTTTTAATAAAAGAATTGTAGAAATCAGCTGAAATGTATGTGATTTAAAAAAAATGTTTTATGATTCGCTGCACTTCTATCCGGAAAATAAATAACTACTGTAGAAATTGGTCTATTTCACTTTTACTTATGAATATATGTTTTTTGTGTATACTTAAACATAATGGACCAGATTCAGAAATTGAAAATAAGAGAGGAAAGTTACTCCTGGGCAAAACCATGTTGATTTCAGGGGGAGTCAAGTTATTGTATTCTTTGCATGCTGGGATATATCTTACTGCACACAAATACTGACCAGCTTTACATTTACACTGTTATTTAGGCGTGCTAGGAAACGCCACTTCTCAACTCTAATACTCTGCAACAGATGAAATATGACTCCCCTGCAATCAACATGATTTAGCCCAGAAGTAACTTTACTCTCTTATTTTTAATCTCTGAATCTGGTCCAATATCTGCCCAAAGGGCCTCTTCCTCAGCACCACCCTGGGGACCATGGACACTTGGGGCCAGATTTAGAAAGCTGCAGGTTTGGATAAGTGGAGATGTTGCCCATAGCAACCAATCAGATTCTAGCTAATGTTCTCTAGTATGCAATAGGAAAGAGAGCTAGAATCTGGTTGCTGTGTGCAACATCTCCACTCTTCTAAACCTGCAGATTAGTAAATCTGGCCCTTGACTCTTTGTACACTCGATACAAATCTGTGGGTCAGACTGAGCACTTCTAAACTGCATTCCACATGATACACCTTATTTGACAAGGCTTTTACCATTTTATATCTGTTTATATATATTTCTTGGAGTTTAAACCAGTCATTTCACTATTTCAGAGCTACATAATATTGGTGGTACAACTTGTGAAAGTGAGAACATCTCAGAACCGAGGCTGGAGGAAGAGTTAAAACGGTAATACATTTTTTTGTAGTATGAAATATACTGCTTTTAGCATGTGTTGTGGACTTTTTTAAATTATCTTTTATATGTGGTTATTGGTCATTGCTCTTCACATTAGACCTGATCCAGATCTCTGTATCTGCTGTGTTTGGAACTCTGGGTCGGATCCCCACTGTATCCTTACTCCTGTTTGTGTGAAGGGAGCTTATTCCCCCTCCCCATACACATTCTCGATACTAGGACCCCGTCTTAAGATTTCTGTGTAAAATGGGGATGGCTCTAAAAAAATTGCATAGGAAGTACATAAAACAGCCCCTTTCCCTCCTTGCGTACCCAATATGCACTTCATGCCCAGCAAAGGAGTCTGGATCCTGAGTTACCAGCTTAATGCTGGAAGTCTGCTGTTTGTGTATGTGCGATTGTGAAATGTGGCAGTTAAAGCTCATGTAGAGAAGAAAACGCCAACTTTTCGGAAGTCTGGATCTGGTCCATTGTTTTAGAATGTTAACTAATGAGACCTGTGCTAGTTACATTTTGTTTATACATTCTCTTTTCAGACAACCGAATGATGGTGTAACTGTGAAAGATTCTCACAAAGTAATTGATGAAGAAAAACGCACTACAATGAAACCCAACTGTGAAGATGGCTCGCAAAAATATCCCACTGGCCAGCTCAGTGATCAGCATTCCCAGGCCAACGTGGAAGCTTGCCATGCAAATATGGAAGAAATGGAGTCTTCAGATCTTGCCTCCAGCCAGGAAGATCTGTTTGGGCAGACCAGTGATTCTGGTCAGAAAAATATTTAAATGTTAATGTTTTCTTCTAGTATCTAAAAGGCCAAATCTCACTTTACTTGCCCAAATTCATATTATAATCTTGCTCCCTTATTTTTTATCCTATTGAAATAAGAGCATAGTTGTTTACCTTTTAAATGCGCTTGACCGTTCTAAGTGGCTGTCAAGAAACATTGTAAAACAGCTTTCAAATGTTCAGGCATATGTTTGTTTGTAACCTTTTTAGAAAATTGCTGCTGGTTTAGTGATTTATACATGATTGGTTCTTTCCAATAAATGGTTCTATGGAGCTCTTTAGATTCTTTCATTTCATTCATTTTCATTTTTCATCCATAGAAGCGCATACAGGTCCTGTTGCAGAGAAGGTTGTCTCTACTCCTGCGGATAGCCTCCGCCTTCTGCAGTTCTCTGGACATACCGGTCTTGCACCTATGGATGTCTTTGAGTAAGTATTTTGCTGTTTTACAAAAATGTGAAGGCATATAAGAGCCAGTTGGCCCATCCAGCAAATAATCGCTGTAGTTAATAACCTGGATCAGTTTTTGAAATACCAAATAAACGCACCAGAAATGCTCTGGTACGATTATTTGATCTTTGAACAAGTTTGATTTATATCAAGAGCAAGCTGAATGGCTCCCTATTCTTCAAAGCCGCTGCTGCATATGTATGTACTATACTGCTCTGACAGCTGTGAAGGTATACTTTAAAGCTGTCAGAACAGCATAGTACATAAATATGCAGCAGCAGCTGTTGCAGGGAGTAGTACTGACAGGTATCAGCCGAAGCCACGCTGTGTGAAGAGTGGCTACTCCCTGCAATAGCTACTGCTTGGAATCTGGGATTTAAGTTTGTGTATAATGGAATAAAAATGGGTTTCCAATGTAAGTCAGCATTATAGTAGTTTGCTCAGGAAGGTGGCGTTGATTTTATGGGTTTCTTGAAAGGAATACTCGTGAGGCTTCCCAGAATAACTACTGTCTGTGTTTCCTCTCCTTGTGTAGCGTTTCCTCAGACCTGGTTTCTCCTTCCCATGATGCTGTCCAACCTACCCCCATCATTTTGCCTACCACCCCCACCGAACAGGAGGGAGGAGAAGGTAAACTTCTTCTGTCTCTAATGTCTTCTCCTTGTCTCTTCCTCTGTGCAGTTATGTTAAGCTGAGCATTATTTTTTTTATTCCATCTGCTTACACTTTTTTTTTTCCAAATGCTTTTTTATTATTTTCCAATACACAAAGATATGAGTCTCAGGATAAACAGGTACGCTTCAAATATCAATATTCAACACCTTGAATTATAACAATTTAAGTATATAATTATCAGCCACAACAAAGTGTACAATAATCATTGACATATACAGAATAAAGAACCATATACAATTTTTACTAAACGGGGAAAGACGGGGTAAGTGGGGAAAAAGGTATTGCAATATGATTACATTTATAAGGGTAAGGAAAAAAAACGTGAAAAATAAAACAATGAAACAATAGACAAAAAAATAAGAGTGTGTCATACATTGTGAAAATTTCAAATTCAATGTCGCCATTCAGGTAATTGCAAAAAATTATGGGTAGTTATTACAAAAAAAACATATGCTAATCTCCTACTACGTTATGGAGTTAATCAATTGCCTTTGGAGATACCAGGTAGTTTGTTCAAATAATTGGGAGATCTGTTGTTATGTGGTGATTCCAAATGATCACTGTAGGGGCCCCATTTCCTATAGAATCTCTCCCTTTTCTATGTCTGGCAGAGTTGCCCTTCTGTCAAAGTACGTACTTCGCATCAATAGACTTTTAACAGTACTTAAGTGAGGAGATGCAGAAGAAGTCCACTGATTTAGAATAACCTTTCTCACCAATGTCACTATCATGATGATAATTGGGATTATTTCAGAGCTATTGGGACTTAAGTTCCACCCATCAAAATTTGCAGACATTAGCGCCAGCGGGTCCTTTGTAAGGAGAAGGTAGGATTAATATATTGTATCACTTTATTCCAGAAACGACCTATTTTTCTACACTCCCATAAACGGTGAAAGAAAGATTCCTGTTCTTTTTTGCACTTCAAACATATACTTGTTTCTCCAGGAACCATATGCCTTCTTTGTGCTGGTGCCATGTAGGCACTGAATTGTCTTAAAGTGCTCTTCTTGCAATTGTGCGGAGTGTAGAGCACGCATCACTTGTTCATATCGCTTAAGCAGTATGGTTGCTGAATTTACTAGAGGGATATCAGTTCTCCATATAGACACGGTGGACAACCAGAGTTTATCGCATTTGAATTTTAGCATCTGCAGCAAGCGAGTTTTGTACTTATTAGTTTTGATGAAGTGGAGAAGTTGCATTAGGCTATCTGAAACTGTACTGCCCAGCACGTGTATATATATATATATATATATATATATATCTATCTCGGAAGAGAATATTAGAAAGGCACTTCCCTGTTATTGTCTTTTTCGGCAGAGTAAGAGCTGCTGGAGAGTACGGGTAAAATAATTGTTCCTCCAGGGTTTTATTGGTGTAGGTTTCTCTTTGTAGAAGCCAGTCTGTGATATAGTGGCAGAATACTGCTTGTGTAAAAGTAGAGATGTCCAGGACTCCCAAACCACCCCCTAGACCATGGCAACTTTAATTTAGCCATGTTTATTCGAGGCTTTTCCCTTGCCAGATGAATTTAGTAAATGCCGAACGGCATATTTTGACCCAGGTAACTCGGGGTCTCTGTCTGGCTTAGGAAAGGTTTTGATTACAGCTGAATTAAAATATAGGGGGATAGATCTAGAAGTAATAATAGTGTTAAAAGACAGATTGGAGGGGTTCAGCAATGAGGTGGGAGAGGATTCTATAGAATTCTCCACTGAATCAATCCGGACCCGGGGTCTTATTAGTTTTCAGACGTTTTATAGCTTTAGTAACTTCCAGGACAGATATGGGGGCTTGCAGTAATGTTTTGTGTTCTTGTTTGATCTGTGGTGTTTGAAGTTTATCCCAGAATGATTGTTTTGTGGTAAGATTGATCTCTTCCTGAGAGTATAACTGAATATAGAAGTTCCGTAAGACTGCGTAAATATCTTTCCCCGAATGAATCCTAGTGCCATCATCTTGCCTGAGACATTTAATAACCGTAGGGGTGCGAGAGTTATTAAGCAAGTTAGACAACAATCGACCAGGTTTATTGCCCAGCCTGTAAAACCGGAAGTTGGCGGAATCAGACTGCCTATCCCCTACCTGCGTAAAAACAACATCAAATTTAGCTTTGACATCTAGATATTTATCTCTGTTAAATGGTGTGGGGGCGAGATTAGAAATAGTTGGTATGCCTTAGACAATGCTTTTTGCGTATCTATATAAATCCGGTTACACTCTCTGCATAGAAAGTCTCATTTCCGAAAAAGGGACATCCGAAAGTTACTTTTCGGATGTCCCTTTTTTAAATACTTACCACTATATTTTTTTTAATGAATAGGTGAGTATGCCATTAGCGATATCCCTCCTCCGCTACTATCACTGGACCAGGGACAGGTGAGTAAACTATCTGTGCGGGGTAGGGAGGGTTAGGGTCAGGCTGCAGGGGAGGGAGGGTTAGGGTAGTGAGAGGAGAGGGTTAGGGTTAGAATTAGGGAATGGAGTGAGGGACTATTTTTTACTTACAGTTTCGGCACACGGAGCTTTCGGTGCTCATCGAGGCATTGCAATCGAAATCCCAGCCAGTTCGCAACTGGCTTGGGAGAAAACGGCCAATTCGGAAATCGCCGTTCAGATCGGAGCCCAACACCTATATAAATCTTAGTAAATGATTTATTGTGTTTTTTAATAAAGGACAATATTTCACCTCTAATAACCGACTTGGCAGCCTGCCAATAGAGAAATGGGTCCGATATATGCTCAGCGTTAGTATTTGTGTATGACGCCCAGGCCGCTTCCAACATATTTCCAAATTTTTGAGAATGAATCAGGTAAGTGGGAAAACGCCAAGACTTAAAATCCCCTCTATCTGCAGCTTCTGCTAGAGATACCCAAACTAGAGCATGATCAGAGCTGCAGATAGGTTCAATTCGGGTATCCATTACTTTCGGTAGTAGTGAGTTGGCTATCAGAATATGGTCAAGCCGAGATAACGTGCCATGAGCCGCCGACAAGCAGGTATATTCTCTGGCAAGTGGGTGGTGAAAGCGCCACACATCTAACAACTGCAATTGATTAGCGATAGTTTTTATGTTTCATTTAGGGATCCTGCGTCTAGATTGTGTGGTGAGCTGTCTGTCTAGCGTTAGGGATGAAACTAAGTTAAATTCTCCCCCAAGTATTAGACAGGGTCCACTAATTGGATATAGCTTAGTAAGGAGATCCTGATAAAATACTGATCAACTGATAATTTAGTTGCTACCGGAAGAGCCATTCCCCTGGCTTTCAAGTTGTAACAAGCAAAGGAGATCAACTTATATCCCATCATAGACAGTTTTTTTTAATTCTGAATCACTAAGATGTGTTTCCTGCAATAAGGCGACGTCTATTCTCAGTTTCTTGAGCTAGACAAGTACTTTTTTATGTTTAGCAGCAGAATGTATACCCCCTATATTCCAGGTACAAAGTTTTAAATTAGGAATCATAAATTAGAAGTAGATGCCTCCATGCCCTCTGCACTATATAAAGAAGTAGGGGCAGGGATGTAGAGAAAAAGTTTTTACAGTGGAAATTGGTTATAACTTGGTCTTAAATACAGTATGGCGCATCGTGAATAGCAAAAATTGTATGACAGCAGAACATAAACCAAAATCATAAACTCAAGAACTATCATTACAAAAAAGAAGAAAGACTGAAGCCTATGCTCCAGTATTGGCAATACAGCCAGGAAAAAATAGTCTATACATCTAACAAAGTTCTCAAACTTTCGTATGCTCCTAGCGACAGCAACATCCCGTCAAAATATAGCGCCCGAGGGCTAGTAAAAGAAAAAGGGCACAGCAAAGACATATATAGTAACCCCTAACTACAGAACCAACAAATTCAGAACACAGGAAAGATAAAGCTATAGTCACGTATTCCAGTAGACAGCGGTAGATAAGTCCATAAGTCCTAGGAAGGCCAAAAGATGAGCATAATCATTTATGCAAGAACAGTGCTTCAAAGTAAATGACGAGTGTGTAAAAGACGATGTTGAGGATAGTCTGAAGTAGATCTATTTCCCAGGGAGTCGGACAGCGAAAAGGAAGAAAGGTCCTATTGTAATCCAAAAGTGTTCACATATTTTCTTCTTGACCACAGGATTCTTCTCTTAGAAATGCTTTGGCATCAACTGGAGTGTTAAAATCTTTATTTCTCTTCATCCATTGGGGGACACTGCTGACAATAGGGGTATTGTAGGTGGTCTGGGGAGTCAGGGCACTTCAAACTTGAAAGTGTTAATCTGGCTACTCCTCCCCTACTATGCCCCTCCCCTCGGGGGGAATAACCAGTTTTTTGTAAGTGCCCAAAGGAGCAGGGCATGTTTCAGGGGGCTCTGTCCCTCTTTACTTTATTTTATATTTATTTTGTTAATTTTATTTAATATATTTAAATTGTGAAAGTCTCCTGCATCGGAGGAGACCCTGGGAACGCTGGGGCCGCATAGGGAGAGAATAGCCTACAATAGCCTTCCTTCTCTCCCGGTCCCAGCGACGCGGGGGGTGAGTAGCCTATAATGCCTTCCCTCACCCCCCCTTCCCACCAGCGAGAGCAGCTGCTTGTAGGGGCTGTCGGCGGAGGCGCCGTTCAGCCGCCATTGCGGACCACGTGTGCGGTGCAGTGCACCGCGGTCCGGTCCTCCCGCTGCTCTGCCAAGAAGACCTGTGTACAGAGTACACTTGGCAGGGAGGACAGCAGGGGGGCCGGTTCCTGAGGGAGGAATCCAGCCCCGTTCTGCATGTGCAGCGCTGGGACAGTGAGGACTGCGGCAGCCATCTTCTGTCACAGTGAGTATGGGGGAGGAGTTTTCCCTCGTGCAGGGAAGCTCCTCCCATGTGATTTGAGCGCTTAATTTGTCTTGTCACATTACCTCAGACTGTCCCCTGTCTCCCCGTGTCACTAGGTGTCAGGTTAGGTACTAGCTAGTGAGGACCCTGTATTTTTCATAACTTTCTAACGGAGTAGTTATAGGAATAGTCTTGAAAAAAAAAAAAAGAATTAAAATTTAATTGTTTTTTATAAGTAATACTTAGGCTATTCAGGTCTTGTGATAGCAGTATGTCAGACAAGGGCTCCTCAAAGGGCAAGGGGGCGACAGCCAGAGCTGCATTGTATTATGCTTGTGCCAAATGTAATGATAAATTACCTTCTGGACAGGTGAACCCGGAGGCTCTGTGTGTGAATTGCGAGACCGCAGCCAGTGACCAGGGCTCGTCTGCGGCTGTTCACGCACCGGTGGCAGAACCAGCATGGCTAGGGTCTCTCACCAGCTCCATTGCCGAACTTACCCGGGTAATGTCTCAGCGTGTGGTAAGTGAGTCTTTTCTTACTAGTACACCACACTGTCATCCAACACACTCGGTACCGTCCGCTAGTGGGGTGTCCCAGGCTGAGTCAGGACTGGTGTTTTCATTGGCGGAGTCAGCTCAGGGTCTGGCCAGGGCTTCCTCCTCCCTGCAGCGCCTTATTAATGCCCCAAAAAAGATGGCCAAACGCCGGGGTCAGGACTTCCACCGGGTCTTGGAGGATCTGGCGGAAGTTTCTTCTGCAGAGGAGGGAGAGTTTTCAGATTCAGAGGAGGAGTCTCCCGAATCTAGAGACACGTCTGTGACCCAGGGGGTGCAGGATTTAGTTTTGGCCGTCCGCAATACTTTAGGTTTTTCAGAACCAGAGACCACTGAGGCTTCGGGATTTTCTCTGTTCAAAAAACAGAGAAAACAAATAATTTGTTTCCCCCCTTCACCTCAGATTATCGAGGTTATGTCAGAAGCCTGGAAAACACCAGACAAAAGATTTTCGGTCCCTAATAGATTCAGGTCTCTCTATCCTTTGTCTTTAGAGGACGCGGGAAAATGGGAGGCGGCTCCAGTGGTAGATCCTCCTATTGCACACCTATCTAAATCCACCGTTATCCCGGTTCAGGGGGCGGTTTCCCTTAAAGACACCACTGACAAGAAATGTGATTTCTTGTTACGTTCGGCCTATTCAGCATCAGGTGCGGTAGTTAGGCCAACTATTTCAATGGCTTGGGTGAACAAGGCTATGCAGGTGTGGGCCGAGGATTTAGCTAGGGGATTGCAAGAAGATAGGCCTAGGTCGGAGCTTATTCTTCTGGCGGAACATATCAAGGAGGCATCGGAATATGTAGGCCAGGCGTCCTTAGACGCCACCTCCATTTCCTTTAGACTTTCCGCCCTGATAGTGGCAGCTAGGAGAGTTTTGTGGCTACGCTCTTGGTCAGCGGATGCTGACTCAAAGCGTACTTTGGAAGCATTACCCTTTGAAGGGGGTACTCTCTTCGGTTCGCAGCTGGAGAAGATTATCCAGTCGGCTACAGGGGGCAAGAGTCCTTTTCTCCCAGTTAGTCGAACTAAGCCGAAACAGGCGAGGTTTAGATCCTTTCGGTCGTCCTTTCGACCCTTCGCAACTCCTAGAGGAACCTCTACTAGAGGAGCAGCCAACTCTTCTAGAGGGGGAGCCCGGGGAACCAGGGCCCCCGCTAAGCGGGGAGGGACCAAGCCAGCCGAACAAAGTTCAGCATGACGGGCAGGTCACTCAGGGGGGAAAGGTAGGAGCCCGCCTATTGCAGTTCAGCTCCCAGTGGCTAGCTCTTGCCCCCGATGCCTGGGTGAGAGGGGTGGTTTCAAGGGGATATATGATAGCCTTGAAACGTGTTCCTCTACCCAGGTTCGTTGCCACAGACATGCCATCTTGCAGTCACAAGCGCAGGGCCCTTTTACAATCTATTCAGGTTCTGCTTCAAACAGAGGTGATTATGCCGGTGCCGCCTTCACAGAGAGGTTTGGGTTTTTATTCAAATCTCTTTCTAGTCCAAAAGGCGGACGGGTCTTTTCGACCTGTCTTGAACCTAAAGAACCTGAACAGATTCCTGGAGGTTCCAAGGTTCAAGATGGAGTCGTTAAGATCAGTGATTGCAAGTATGGAAGAAGGGGAGTTCCTGGCGTCTTTGGACATAAAGGACGCCTACTTGCATGTTCCAATTTGGCCAGGACATCAGGAACTGCTGCGATTTGCCATTGCGGATCGTCATTTTCAGTTCAGGGCTTTACCCTTTGGCCTAGCTACAGCTCCAAGGGTATTTACCAAGCTGATGGCAGTAATGTCGGGATGTCTGCGGACCCAGGGATTGACCATCATCCCGTACCTGGACGACCTCCTATTGAAAGCCCCCTCTTTTCCTATTCTGACCACTCACATTCAAATAGCGATGAGTTTCTTGAAAACTCATGGTTGGATCATCAATATCCACAAATCATCTCTGGTCCCGGAGCAAAGGATGAGGTTCTTGGGTCTCATCTTCGACACAAGGCTCCAGCGCGTTTTTCTGCCAGAGGAGAAAATTGTGGCGGTTTTACACAAAACCAAGGCCATATTAAAAAAAGACAGGGTATCGCTTTTGGAAGGCATGAGACTTCTAGGAACGATGGTGTCTGTCTTCGAAGCAGTTCCTTTCGCCCAGTTCCGTTCAAGGACTTTCCAATGGGAGCTCCTCCGGAAATGGTCCAGATCTTACCTCCACTTAGACAAACAGAT
>WWET01000981.1:48302-99462 GCA_011038615.1 Limnodynastes dumerilii
GCTCTCTGGGCTAACTTTGCAACTAACTGGTTATGCCCCCCGAGGGGAGGGGCATAGTAGGGGAGGAGTAGCCAGATTACCACTTTCAAGTTTGAAGTGCCCTGACTCCCCAGACCACCCACAATACCCCTATTGTCAGCAGTGTCCCCCAATGGACTCAGAGAAACGGATTTTACGGTGAGTAAACAAAAATCCTATTTTATAGTCGTTACCATCAAAAAGGCGTAGACGGGCTGGAAACAGCAAGACGAGTTTACGTTGGTTTTTAATTAAATCTAAACATATTGGCGAGAATTCTCTGCAGGCTCTTGAGACTTCAGCCGAGTAGTCCTGAAATATGCGGAGACGCTTGTTGTCCCAGGTTACGCTCTCCATTTTACAGTACGCCGCCCAAAGTTGTTCCTTGTGATTAATATTCATGCATCTGAAAATGACTGCGTGGGGTCTGCTGTGCATGTCCTCTCTGGGGGGTCCTAGGTGGTGGTCTCACTCAACGACCATATCTCTGCAATCATCTGCAATTTTCAGCAGGGTTGGTAGGGTAGTAGTTATAAAATCAGTTAAGGCTGGGCCTCTGAAGTTTTCAGGTAGACCAATGAGACTTGATGCGTCTGGATCTATTTTCTAGATCATCTAATTTGTTCCACAAATAACGTTGGCGTTTTTGCATAGAATCTGCTTTAGACTTCACCTCCTGGACATTTTGGAATGCTTCCCCTGCCACTTGCTTGGTTGTAGAAATCCTCTGCTGCATGTCAGTCAATTGAACATTCAGCTCCTGCACTGCCTGTGTAAATGTAGCAGCCTGATCCTGCAGCAAGGGGTCATAGTGTCCCTTATGGCCTGTACAATGTTTCCATATGTAGTAGCAGTGTCAGCAGGGGGGGAAATTTCGACTGGGGGGGTCACACATAGGGAGCAGTGATGCCACAGATGCAGGTGCAAGCTCCATGACTAGCGGCGACCATATTGGAAGTCGCTGCTAACCATGATTTTTGCTGTCTGGCCAGCATGGTAGCGGGGAACTACCACTTCATTCAGTGCCCCAGGCACTTAGGAGGTCGTGGGGTGGGTGTTGCTGGCATTTTGGAGTGCTTGCCGCGATATGAGATGCGGGGATGTCACTGCCGCCACAGAGCCCTCGGCGTTTACGCTTCATCGCATGCCCCCCAGATCTGGAAACCCCCATCTGCTTACACTTTAACCCCACTTGTTATGTTTCATTTTTCAATCAAGTCCTTCGGCTATGTAGAAGATGAAAGGGCGGGGGAGTGTTCATGGCACTTATACTCTGGAAGAGCCATTTGTGGTAATGATTTCTAAGAAGTATTTTTTAAAAGCCTAATCAACAGTTTACTTAAAGCTAAAAAAAATACCTGGAAAATTGCCCTTACAAAGTTAACATTTGTGGAACATTTTTTTTTTGATGATGCTCCTAACTTTAGCAGGGATCACAGTCATTTGAGTTACAGGTGTATTTTAAAGCTTTGTACTGCAATAAAGGTCTGCAGTTGCATAGTAATTCTGTAGCAAGCTGGGGCACACTGCCAATGACTGTTAGTGTGGTAATTACTATTTCATGACAATGTAGGGAGTAGGACCACTTGAAGTTGCATGTTTGTACAACAAACAAAGATTAATATAATGACTTTGGTAATAGTAACTAGCTAATAAATGTATGCACAGGATAAACGTTTGGGCCATCTGGACAGGCATCTTCTCCAGCAGTGTCTTGTTTTCTTATTTCTGGACGGTCAACCAACAAGAATATTACTGTTATGTTCACAAACTTTGTATTAGTATAGATGATCACATTGTAAATGAGGGGTTATTCTACTTTGTTGACTGCATTTTCTGTGCCAAGGATGTAAACTTTGCACAGAGTTGTAAGATGTTCACAAGGGCACCTTCAATAAGTGCACATGGCTGTATGTGATAGGCGTAAGACTGATAAGGACATAACAGTGATGAGTACTAAAATTTGCCATATGAATGTATAGGACACAGCTTATATTCTGAGGAAATCATTGTATATGGTGGTGTGCATTTTTACCTGGACAGTGTTATGATGGGATTATTATTATGCCCTTTGCTTTGGTAATCTCTTCAATAAAATGTATAATCTAGTCTGCTCTTTTTTATTTATTTAAATCCATCTTGCGCTGCTTCTATTTTTTTTTAGCTTGCTTCTATCTGTAAACCATGTGTTTATAGTTCATGTGTATACATTTTTTATTATGTGCGCTCTGTTTTCTTCATACAGTCCAAAAACCCACTGCTAATGTATAATGTAACTTCATTGGATTTGTGTGGAAACTGCTGATGGAAATATTATTTGATTCTATCAGGTTCTATATTGTATAATTCTTTAAAGTATTGCAGATATGTTAATTATAATAACCTTGGGCCGTATTCAGAGATCCGTTTTTTTTCGGGCAGTTCCGTGCGTATTTTTAGGTATATTTAAACTGCGCATGCGTAGTAACTTTTTTTACGGAGTTCACATAGAAGTGCCACTCAGATGAACTTGTGAATCGCATGGTGTCACATATATCCGGATGTGCCACATAAAAATACACACAGAAGAATTTACATATAAATAGGCAGAGGGAGGCATTTAAATGATGAAAAGTGGGCGCGATACTAAAGATACGCACGGAACAGCACACAGAAAGTTACAGCTGGTCTATGGAGGCGTAAGTGTCCGAGAGCACGGGTTAGCAAGGGGAGTGACTGGGGTGTTGAGGGGTGTTCCTTGCTCCGTCCATGCGTATATTTGCGGCCCAATCTAAACATGGATCTCTGAATACGGCCCCTTATTATCATGCTTATAGTTTTTTTTTCAGCTGTTGTATGGTATACTCTCTAATTCATTTATTTTCCTCAGAAATATGTATTATGTATAATAATTTGTGTTTTATGTAGTTGAAGACATGGAGATGGAACCCTCAGCTAAGTTAGAGAACACTACAAGACGGCAAGGGGAAAACACAGAGTCCAATAATTTCCCTGTTTTAGTTTTACCTCAAGAATCAACCCCAGTGCACCAAAGTGCTTCAGTGTCTGTGCCAGGCTCATTTGTGGTGCCTTCACAACCAGAATTTTCCCATGTAAGTTTTTCATATTAGTAAAACAAGAATGTAATTGTTTTGTGCCCCTGGTGTTAAGAAACATATGACTTATGTGAAGCTAAATAACACAATAAATTGAAATCAAGATTTAGGGTGCTTTTAAATGCTTTGGAGTAACATTGTCTATTTTCTGTATAATGTACTACAAAAGATGTCTAATTTTTTCACAGGATGTTTTTATACCAACTCCAAGCCTAGAGCACTCTCCGTCCAGAAACCAGGACGGCCAATCTGAGTTTCCTGAGATTGCTGAAAGTCCAAAAGCTACAGATCTGAAGCCTGAAGTCCCTGAATTTGATTCAAAGCTTTCCCATACAGATGCAGGAGATGAATGTAATTTACTATTATCAACTAGTGAGGCTAGTGAACTCATGGAAACAGACAGTGCACATGCAGAAGATAACAGAGCTACCCAAATAGAAGGATTGCAAGCATACTCTACCTCGTCTAAGACTGAAAGTGAGCATCCTACATTATTTGATGTTCAGCAAGAAAAGCAGGCCACAGTTTGTAGGCAATCTGTATCCCCAATTCAAGAAGAAACTCCAATGAATGCAGAAAACACCATTTGTAAAGATTTTGTTGGTAAAAAAATCAATGAAGATGTTGAATGTACAATTCTTACAACTGATTCTGAAGTTCAGCCACTCTTGGTACCATCATTAAGTTCAGAAGCTTCTTTAAGTATTTTAGACCAAGAGGTATCTGAACATAAAATAGATCTAATTGTTGAAAGTTTGTCGGATTGTGAAGAAGTTCCTGAAACTCCATGTCATAAAGCTGAAGAAACTGAGTTAATAGAAGATGACTGTAAAAGAGAGGGCAATCTCAATCTTGCTCTGTCTGAGACTCAGACACATCACCTGTCTGTTGAAAATGTTGAACAATTAAATGCTGATGGTGAAGAAATGGAGGTAGAAATGAGCACAACGTCTCTGGTTAATGTATTAAAGCCTTGTAATAACATCATAGAGCAGCAAATATTTTGTCCAGAAAATGATAATATTAAGCACACACATCCTGTGCCTTCTGTATTACCTGCACAAACTGACATTACTGAATGTGACAAGTCATCTTCTGGGGCAGCTATGGAGTTAGAAGTTGATTTGTCAATTCCTGGTCAAGAGGCCGGAGAGAAGCAGATTGTTTTAGAGAAAACAAAGCCGAGGTATGAATTAGGCAACATGCCACCTCTTGTGAAAGAGAAATCAGACCATATTGTGCCTGCACCTAGTGATTGCATTATTTCAAGAAACCCACCACCATTGCAGCAGATTTCACAAATCTCTGCAACTGATGCAGCAGATTTGACCCTTATACCAAAGGAAATGCATGTACGCTGTAAAAAGGATCGAAATGAAGAGAATACTGGAAGCGGGAAGATGCACCAGGCAGACCAAGGTTTACAGTCACATGGAGAGCAAAAGGGACAGCAGCAATGTGACCTTCAAGAAGATTCATATGATATTAATTCCATGGAGAACACAGCCAAGCAATATCCTGTGGCTCCTGAAGAGAAAGAATGTCCAGTAAAAGCAAATGTCAGCCCCTCTGTATGTATAGTAGAGGAGAGACGACAGGAAACACCACTGAGAAAGGAAAATGGGGATGATCTACAAGGACCTAAAGCCTTGGTTGCATCTAGTTCAGAACAGTTAAATGAACAGTTTAGCATTTCTGAAGTAGAAGAAATGGAAAATATGGTGGCTGATAGTCCACAGGAGCCACACATTCCCAAAGATGTACCCGACTGTGAACAGAAGAAAGAGCTTGATCTTTCAGTGACAGGTTTGAGAAATGTGTCCAAAAGTGAACAAGTAAATCAAATTGAACCCCCAAAAGAAGTTACTAACCGTCTGAAGGATATAAATACTCCGAGCACACAGAGCGTTACTAATGACCACCACAAAGATGTAGAGGAGCAACCTGAAGTAAGATGTCTGCAGAATGAAGATCAGCCTGTTGGAAAAGCTATCCCTGAGCAGTTTAAGTGTGTCGCTGACACATCCATTGGCTCCTGTGAGGAAGAGGGACATGGAACGGAGTCAGAGTTCCAGGATAAAACACCAGAACAGTCCACACGCAGCCTCAGTGAAAGCTCCCATAGTAAGTTTTTGTTGAACACTCCTGTTTTCAGCTATGCTCTGCACAAGCACTTGCTGGATGTTTGCTCTTTTGTTGTTGTGCCAAATATAACTGGGATTATAGGGTGTGTAAGGGGTGATGCTGTTGCCGGTCTAAGTGGTCGTATTTCGAACATGATACAGCCGCCAGCTGAATGACAGCTGTACTATTGTTTAAATGGGCTGAAAATAGAAATGTACTATTGGGAACGGGAACCTATTTCCCCACTCCCAATAGCGAGAGGCTGTGGCGTAAATGGCAGGTACATTAGGGTTAGGATGCGGAGGGTAAAAGGTTATGGCTTAATGGGAAGGTTAGTGTTAGGCTGGTGACATGGTTGGTTGCGGTTATGCTGAGGGGCATGGAGTGTTAGAGCTGAAGAAGGGGAAGGCTAGGCTGTGGGAAAGGGAGGGTTAGGAAAGGGTTAACGGTAGAGTTAGGTTGACCGATTACTTTTTGGCAGATGAGTATTTGTGAATCCAAGAGTCGCATCACCGATGCTTTCTAAAATGTCGTTAGTCTGCATACAGTATGATGGTCTTTTCCGGGGGAAAAATACATTGTCCTGGCAGAACACACTTGTGCAAATGTCTCTGCACCAGCAAAGAAGCAACTCGTGGTTAATTAGGAGACACAAAAATGATATTGCACTCGGCTCCACTGAGAAAGGGAATTGCAAACGTTCAGTTTTTTTCCATATGATTCATCTGATTTGTGAATGAAATGAAACATATTTCTTGTGTTGCATTTTACACTAGTGTTAATCTGTAGTGATAAGGCAAAATTTCCATTCTTCCCCTTTAAAAAGCTATCCCACATCTTGACTTTATTCTGTCTCTGGTATAAGCAGATATTGGACCAGATTGAAAGTTTGAAAATAAGAGAGGAAAGTCACTCCTGGGCTAAACCATGTTGATTTCAGGGGGAGTCATATTTCATCTGTTGCAAACAGTATAAGAGTTGAGAGGTGGCGTTTCCTAGCTCAAGTGTAAATAATACCACTTTCACATCACCACCAAATACCCATGATTTTCACAAAAAACCCGGGTCTCGGCAAAATCCCGGGTATTTGGTGGTGATGTGAAAGGGGTACTTCCGGTCTTACCCAGGAAGGGTGGTGATGTGAAAGGTCCAAGGTTGTTTTCAACACGGGTCTTTCACATTGCCTCCCGATTCGTGCAGATTTGTCTACTGTTGCTATGGCAACAGTAAACAAATCTGTTTTCAGCATTGGATCTGTTAAAAAAAACAAAAACATTTTACAAGTATAGGGCATGCTGATGCTTGTAGTGCTACAATCATCAGTATGCCCAAGGATGGCAGGGCATGCTAGCGGTTGGAGATGCCAGCATGACCTGTCATCCGTTACAACAAAACACAAATTAATATCCCTCCTAGCTACTAAATAAAATATAGGGCCGTCCCCCTACCATTAAAAAAAAGGCTTAACATATAATGCCCCCCTATAAATAAACAATGATTATTTAATACTCCAATTAATAATAAAAAAAATGACCACTAATTATAAAATACATAAAATAAATGAATAAAAAAATAGCATAAAAATGATAAATAAAAAGAAGTACTTACCATCTTGAATTGGATATAAATAAAATAATCACATAAAAATGATAAGTAAAAATAAGTACTTACCATCTTGATTAGGATCCGATTTTCCAAGCTTTTAATCCGTGGGGGAGGTCTTTGAAAAATAAAAAACCCTATGGCCCGCCGCAACGTTATTTGGTCACCATTGAAACGAGATTTCACAGGCTGCCTAAGAGTATAAATATACCCCAATGACAGCAGAGCTGTCATTAGTGTTAGGATGTCCTGCGGTGTATTTTATAATTAGTGGTAATTTTTTTTTGTATTATTTGGGGTATTAAATAATCATTGTTTATTTATAGGGGGGCATTAAATGTTAAGTCTGTTTTATTTAATGGTAGAGGCCGGTCCTACATTTTATTTAGTAGGTAGGAAGGGTATTAATTTGTGTTTTGTTGTAACGGATGACAGGTCATGCTGGCATTTGTGGTTCTCCAAGCGCTAGCATGCCCTGCCATCCTTGGGCATGCTGATGATTGTAGCACTACAAGCATCAGCATGCCCTGCCACGTTAAAGCCACTAAAACCCGGGAAATTCATTGGAGATGTGAAAGGCTCTGACCCGGTAATTTCCTGGGTTTTAGCGGACTTAAAAGGTGTTTGTTTTTTTTTTTGTGTTTTTTTTTTTTTACTTACTGGAGCTGAGCCAGATGTGCTTACACCTATTTTCTAGGTTGAAGGGCAGCGGGATATTGCTCCACGCATGTTCAGAACGGGAGCCAGCACAGAAAGTCGGACGCAAGGCTACCCATTTACCTGTATTTATTTTCGAGTGCTCAGTGCTAGGGGGTCAGGGTGTTCCACTATAATTTTATCTTTC
Organism: Limnodynastes dumerilii; assembly: GCA_011038615.1. Classification (NCBI taxonomy): domain Eukaryota; kingdom Metazoa; phylum Chordata; class Amphibia; order Anura; family Limnodynastidae; genus Limnodynastes; species Limnodynastes dumerilii. Next base: position 55,986 of record WWET01000981.1, read on the forward strand.
ATTGTAAAGCAAAAAAAATCCATTTGCAGCAGACAAGCTTGTATAGACTGCAGCAATACACCTCGCAGCTTCTGCCTCTTTGCATCTCTTTATAAAGCGCACTCATTTTCCCTATGTCTTATCTAGAGTTGCTCTAAAACTCTGGATCAGGTCCACTATGTGAATGTATGAGTTATCCCATTGGTTACGTTTGCTCTCTTTCTTTTTGCTAAATAACTGTTTGTGTTTCCAGAAACATCATTCTATTTTACTCTGCCAAAGGAAGGAGACTTAATTAAGCCTTTGTCCACTGTCACACCACCTATGATCGACCAGTTGAAACGAGGGCCACGTAGACACAGTACTCCAATTGGTGAGTTGTTTTTACAGTAAGTATGCTTTGTTTTTAATACTGTGTAGTGCAGTACTTCCCAAACTCTTTCCTCAGGGTCCCCTTACAGTGCATGTTTTCCAGGGCTGCTACAGAACAAGAGACACAAAAAGCAGCTCTGTGAATCTTTCACAATGTAACAGTCATTAATGCAGAAACCTGTGTTCCAGTAAGGAAATCTGGGAAATATTCTGTTAGGTGTTCCTGAGCACTGAATTTGGAAATTACTGCTATAGGAAGATTTAAAGTGTTATGTTTTGTATATAATATATAATTATATATATATACATTTTATTATGCTCTGGGGGGGCGGGGAGCCAATACATTTATCTGTAACAAATTAGTAAGATCTCATTTTTATCTTATAGTATATTCAGAACCTACAATAACATTATCCGTGGTATAACCAACCTTTTGGTTGTCTTTGTTTTGCATTTATGTCATTTGTTCTGCATGCACTTTTATTATACACAAAATAAAAAAAACGCTTTCCAAAACATCTAATGAAAAAAGTTTTATGTTTCCATTTGAGAGTTTTGGATTTCTGCTGTTTCAGTAGTTGGAGGCTGTCCAGATAGCACCCTGGCAACCAGTGATGTCACAGCTGAAAGCACTATGGCGACCAACGATGTGACGGTAGAGAGTGCCATGGTAACAACAGATGTGTCTGAGGAAAGCGAAAGGGGAAATTCTTGTTCTGCCTCTGATGCTGATGGGAAATTGTGTCTGAGAATGAAACTTATTACACCTGTAAATGAGGAGAGTGAAGGGGCTCCACAGTTTAATATGGAAAGTAAGAATGCAAAGCAAAGTACCATTAAAAGGAAGAAGATTCCTGAGAGACATTGAATGATTTTTATACGCCTGAGGCATTTCACAGCATACTTATCTAAGCTACAATTCAAACCGGCCAATTTAATATAAAGAGGGTCGTGCTTGGGTGATTTATTTCATTCTTGTCCCTAACGCTGCGTTGAAATGACTTTCATCTTTAAATGGCTTTGTTCTGGTATGGGGGTCATTCTTACAATATCACAAATGTATGTATGATTTATTTCTTTAACAACTGAGAGCACGGACTCTGTGTTTATTAATTGATCATACTTGCTTGGGATATATACTGTCCATTCCTGCCATTGCAGCTGATCCATCTCCATCTATTTCCAGTTTGGTGAGCCCATTGAGTTTAAGCTGACCATTTAGGTGATCGTACACACAGGGCACATAACCTTCACCTTACAGACTGTGAGTTATGTGCCAATATTTAATATGTAAAGAGAATTTCCCCGCACCAGGTATTTCCAGAGCTACAAATGCCCCTTCTGCTTGTATTCACATAAAAAATAAATGTTTCATTTTTATTTTAACGGACAGCAGAAAAGGTGCACATACAAGCAATTATGGTCAAGGCATGTAAATAAAAAAAGAGAAAGAAATGCTTTTTACTTGGGCACTCAGGCACTGGTATAGGGTGTCCAGTGAGATAAAAATTCACTTCTATTCAATAATCTTTAAAAGTGAAACTATGGTTAAAATATAGAAAAGGTAGGAAAATATGAATATAATATGTACACACGACACTATCCACCTCTTACTGGACTTATCTTTTAATTGGCTGCCTTAACCTATACTTAAGGTTTTTTAATAATACTAATAAGTTATATACATAAAATACAATTTTAAAAGGCCTTTATATGATAAGGAAAAGTGGTTTATTAGTGAAGTAATTCTTTTGTTACATTTAAAAAAACAAAAACCTTATGTATAGGTTAGGGCAGAAAATTATTAGATAATAAGTCCAGTAAGAGGTCGATGTATATTCATATTTATCTACGTTTTCTATGTTTTTTAACCATAATTTCACTTTTAATGATTATTGAATAAAAGTGAATTTTTATCTCATTGGACACCATACAAATGCCTCTGAGTGCCCCAGTAAACAAGCTTTTCTTTCTCCTTTTTGAATTATGTGCCAATAATTGTCTGTTACAGGTTCAGTTTAGTGTAGAAGGCATGTAGGAACCTCGTGCAATTGATGTTTAGGGGTTAAATCATAATAAACATGCATATAGTAATAACTACTTGCATTTATTACTCACTAGAGATTTATACAAGAACTCACAGCCAGCTGAGTGTGTCCCTGTGTGTGCCTTCTTTTAGGGAAACATTGACAGCAGTTAAGATGTGTCAATATTTGCTTTAGTTCCTGATTTAGTGCACAAGTTTTGTAGAAAATGTTTTTTTTTGACAAATTTCTGACAACTTGTTACAATATCTTATTCAGAACCTGATATTGCCGTGCGAACTAAAGGAACATCTGATGTTGCCAGGTAATGAAGACTTGTTGCCATGCAGAACAATATGATACAGATGCCTTACATGTGTTCTCCAAGTGCTTTACAGTATTCTATTCTAGTGATATAAATCAGTGTTGGTCTCATTTAGTCATTTTCATGGATAACATTTTGCATATCAAAGTACATCTTGATACAGCTCCCTTTTCTCTTATTTGGTCAGTACTCCTTCAACTACTGCTATTCTGTTGAAACACCTCTAAGGTGCTTCTGTAAGGCCCAACTCCTAGATAACTTTGTTATGGACTTGGAGAACCCATTCTGTTTTATGTAGGGGAGGAGTTTAAATTCAGATACTCCAAATATAGCTTTCTCCTTAAGTAGTGTGACAGGGTCTTGGGGTGAGAGATCATGGTTGGGAATTAGTCACATAGAGTAACACATTACTGTTGCACTTTGTGAGTTTGCAGAGAACATCCTTTGTCTTACACCAAAAGCTAATAAAACTCGCCACACAACGCACATGGCGAGCCTCACTGATAAACACACTGCATCCTCTCTGGAGTGTTCAATGTCTATTTCTTTCTAAACTTCTCCTGTGGATGGGACCACTAGAGCAGAAGCAAGTGCATTACCTTCAGAGATGAATAAGGCACAAAGGGCTAACCCTAACATGTTAGGGTTAGAAGTGCACATAGCCAGATTCCCCTAGCACAATAATAAGCCACAGAAACTCTACTGTTATGAACATAATGTATCAGAGAAATAAAAACTTGTCAGTAGCTTTCAAGAGTTTATGGAAACCCAGAAAATGAAAAATGATTTGTTTTATGCAGTTGGACATTGTGACAGTACAGTACAGTAATTGTATTTGCCAATTTTTATATCAACCTATAATAACTCACTGATTTCATGACCCTCATACTTACTCACTTATTCACCATTCACTATCATACCAAACCTCTCTACCCTGTTCCTACATTGAGTGTCCTGGACAGTTTATCTCATCCATCAATGCATGCTTTTATATAATACGTACATGTAAATATTTGTCTATCACTCCAGCTTTTAATGAATTATTGATGCTAGCTATTGCTTAAAATTTCAGCGAACAATGTTGATTTTCTAAGCCCAGCTTGAATAGCTGCTCAGTTAAAAATTCTGAAAGTTATATTGTTTAGTAATAATACTAAATGGTAAGTTACAGTGTAAACAATAATCTTTGTATTCAATTTTTGGTTCTGTTTTTGATTCCTAGCAAAGAGAATTTCCCTTCTGTGTTTTTACGAGTATTTGAGGTCCATCGCAGTGGAGAGCAAACCATGGCCACTTCCACAGACAGGTGAAGCTTTTCACAGATTTTGAAGAAAATATAAATGAGTGTTTGTTATGTTTATTCTGGTCTCTGACCGGCCTTATGTTTCTTTTATGTCTTACTAGTCTAAAGCCCGTCTTAAAGATGGGAAAAAATTAGGTTAGTTGTTACATTGTTATTGTTGTTACATCGTAGTTATTCTTGTTCTTACATTGTTATTGTTGTTTTCTTGTTGTTATTGTTGTTGGTACATTGTTGTTACTCTTGTTGTGTGGGTGTTTGGCTGGGTGTGTGTGTGTGTGTGGGGGGGGGTGCTTGGGTTTCTAGTGGTGGTACACGACTACATGACTCACATGACTCACCACCAGACAGGAGCAGAATTCCTCTCCCTGTGAGCCAAAGAGAGCCATCTAGCAGGGGAAGCAGCTCGCTCTCCTCAGATCACTGTTACCTAGGTGACTGGAGCAGAGAAGAGACACAGGGAGAGGAGGAGCAGCTCTAGCGGTGTCACATGATGCCCAGGGTGTCCCAGAGATATATATATATATATATATATATATATAGATCACTGGATCACATACAGGTGTAGAAGTGGTATTAAGAGATCAATGTCCACCAACTCTGTTGTCATTCTTTTATAGAGCCCTATGGATCAGAGGAATGTTAATGGCATCCATAAGAGGTTTTAAATAAGGCAATGGAAAATTTATAACAGATAATATAACATTTTAAAAACCCAGGAACCCGCTTTCACTGTAGTTCTGGGCTATGAGCTGTAGTGCTGTGATCATTTCAGTGCTAGGCTCAATTTAGGCTGATAACTGGTTGTCTCCATTATACTGCACACAGGAAGGCGAGGGGGGAGGGGCATCTCCATGGCAGACTTCTCACTCTAGAAAATTTGGGAAAAGACTCACTGATACATAAAACTCTGAAGCAAATCTTACTTTGTGGCTGAGTCTAAGTTCTTGGCTTTCTCCACTAAACCCGTTATTTAAAGTCATACGGTTATTCCATCTTCTGGGTTCTGCTCTTCTACCTACTGCCCTTTGTTAACTGGCAGAAAGAACGTTGATGGGTGAGAATTGATCAGAAGGGTAATTTTATCAGAGCTGGTATTGCAGCCCTATATTGGGGTTCTGTCTAACAGACTACATTTTTTATTTTTTTTATTATTATTTTTGTCTTCTGTTTGTTCTGTATCAAGGAAGGAGATTTCTTCCAGGGCTCAACCTTTGAATCCGGCCCATGGTTTTTATCAGCTGCACAAACACCTGATTCCTAATATTCTAAGTCAGGTGCTGCAGAGTGAAGTTACTAACTTGAAAAACACCTTTACTGTTATAAATATATAAAAAGTCTATTTTATTGGTATAGATGGGGTTACTTAGATATGAGGGTTAATGACTTTTGTTCTTTTGCAGGGAAAAGCCTTTCCAGTCTTTCAGTAAAGATCGTGCACCTTTAGCTGTGATAGACATAGACGTACATGGGAAGGGCATAGACGATCAGTCTATTCCAGAGGAAGCTATAGAGGACTTATCTTGTAATCGGGATGAAGAGGCCATGGAAACAGAGAATAATCTGGGGGATAGTGAACATTCTGTTCCAAAAGATGATGAAGGAAAAAGTAAAAATATAAAGTCTCCAGCCTCTACCCTTCAGTTAAATACAGAAGAAAAGGGATTATTGGGTTGCAGAAATAAAGAAATCCAAACTGTAAATATGGCAGAGGCTACATTAGTATCTTCCTCAACACAAACCGATAGTGTGACTGGGCCACCACTCCCAAAGGATACAGACCTAGAGCATCGAAAGGAAAACAAGAACAAAAACAGGGAGCAGGACCAAGGAAAATCAGAGAACACTCAGAAACAGGGACCCGGAGAGGACACAGACTCTGTGCAGGTAAGAATGCTGTAGCAGGTAGCCAATGTTGTCTTTTCCTCTGCATTTTTGTTTAACTTTTAGTTTATTGAAACCGCAGACCTGATTTGCATAAAGAGTGTTGTAAAACAGTGTACTAGTCATTTCTTACTACAATAGTAACATGGAATCTTTTCTCTGCATTTTTTATTTATGATGAATCAACCTCATATAATGGATATGTTGACAAGCTTGTAAAGACAAGTAACTGCTTGGGATAGTTCTCTTACACAGCAGACATTGTATTTCCATATTTTCTTGTGCATTCTGCAATTGGATGACAGTAGTTTCATTGTTGCCTCTACTGGCTCTCCAGTCTCCTCTGTTTGAGCCATTGGAGACTCTGGAAGTTTTCTATCATGGAAGGTAGCTTTTCCTTGTGATTGCTTCAGCTAGAAGAGTTTCAGAACTAAGTGTGTTATCCTATAGTCCAGCCTTCCTGGGTCTATCCTTGTCAAGTCAGGTCTCTGCTTTTTTCTCATAGCCCTCAATACTCACATCATCACCCTTGAAAAACCTGGGCGAAATGCTGGGTCAAAAAAACAAGCCATGTTTTTGTGGATTTTAAATGCTTCTTCACCACAGCGCATGCTGATGCTTATAGTGCTACAAGCACCATCATGCCCAAGGATGCCAGGGCATACTGGCGCTTGGAGTACCACAAGCGCCAGCATGCTCTATCATTCTGTGCCACATAATAAAATATAGGGCTGGGCCTTAACATTAAAAAATTTTTACAATATATTAAAATGATAAATTATTATTTTAAACATTATTTATTAAATACATTAAATTAAATACATAAAAATGATTCATGAAAAGAAATACCTCCTTGGATGGGATTCAATCTTGTAAGCTTTTAATGATGGGGGGGTCAATGTGGGTGTTTTGGCCACAAACCCAGGTAATTGGCGGTGATGTGAATGGGGTTTAATGTAGATCTTTTAATGCTATATTGAGCTTTGGTGTTTTTGAGTCCCAAGTACATGATTTAGCATTTGTGGCATTAAATTGTAATTGCCACACTCCTGACCATTCCAACAGTCGTTTTGTGTCCCCCTCCTGATGTGTCTATCTTGTTACATATCTCTAAAACATCTGCAAAAAGGCATATTTTACCCTCAATACCACAGGTAATATCACCAAAATAGGTATTTATTTCACTGGTCCAAGTACAGAGCATTATTTTCCTGAGTTTCCTTGTCTTTCTAAAGGCCATGTTTTCTGCTTTCACTATATTTGCTACATATTTTGTAAACCAATTGACTCTGGGGTTTTTCCTCACCTTTCTGATGCAAAGGCCTGTTGCTGTTACTAAGTAACCGGCACTCCTGTTCCTCCACATCACTTACACGTTTCCCAGATTCTGCAAAATCTAAAATCTAGCACATTATTATGTTATGAATCTCCCTCTCTCTCTATACTATAATATACATACTCCTTGATGATCACTGGATGATACGTTCACACCCACTCCAAATACTGTTACTATTTGTAAGTACCAAATCTAAGATGGGATCAGATCTTAACCCATGCCATTGCTGTGCTTGGAGCCCTGAAAAGATTGGCAGCGGAGATGCATGCAGGATCCCCAATACGTCCAGACTCCCTTGCGTGTGAGGGGAGGCCACGCCTCTCGCAGTCAAGGAGTTATATTAGCAGGACCCTACCTAATGATTTTCCCATTAAAAGCCTTTGTTGGTTTCTTCTTTTACCTTGTAGGATTATATGCTGGATTCTGATCAGTGATAAAAAGAAGTTACATTGTGTTGGACTTCCCCCACCCTAAATGTTTTGTTTGCCCACTGGCACTGCTTATGATGTATTTGTTTTACTTATTGGCGCAAATTGCCAGGTGCTTAACACGTTAATTAGCTCTAAGAATAAGAAGAACAAAGGATATTCATTGTAATTAAAATTACCCAGAAGTTCAAACATCCAATTCTTTTTTTTGTAACCTAAGACAGAAGATGATTTTGAACCTCCTCCCCCTCCTCCTGGTCGTGGTGTTCACCGGCATGTGCGCACAATTCAAGAAGTACGTACAGTAGTCACCCGTGTTATTACAGATGTCTATTACGTGGATGGCACAGAGGTGGAGCGCAAAGTAGTGAAGGTATGTTCTCTGTTCCAGGCATACATTTTTGGAAAATGGATTTTGTGAAGTATAACGATCATGTATGAAAGTTGGGTTCCTTATATGGTGGTTGGTTGGGTTTTTCTTGCATAACTTCATAATGCAGTAAATCATGTAATATTGGCACACAGATTACACTGCACAATTCTGCTTCTCAGGTCAAATTATTTAGCTCTACTTGTGCTCATTCTAGGAATCTGAGGAACCAGTTATTGAATGTCATGAATATGAAAATGAAGTGTCCCCTTCCAGAACAGTTACCTCTCTGACCTCTGGAGACCTTGCAGATATTAGTTCCTTCTCCTCAAAGGCTTCAAGTCTTCAGCGCACATCTAGCGGGGCAAGTAGTGGTCTCTCTGCTGGCCAGAGTATCAGTGGTGGTAGCTCTGATAGAGGGAAGACTTCAGCTGCACTCAAAGGGAAAGGTGGATATTTGGAATCTGGAGAGTTTGCTTTGCCAAGTGGACGTGGAAAACTAAGGTACTTGGATTATGTCATAGAAAAAGTGTAATATATCAGGAAGGTGAAGGTAGTAAAGTATCATGTTATCTAGTTTTCATTTAGTTATGTAAAACATTCTTGTTATATCCAGATTTTGTGTAGAGCAAACTAAAACTCTCTCTGTGAAGAGCAAAATAGGCGTCTCTCTGGGATGTCTTAAGCTTTAAACTACCTTTTTCTTTGTGACGTTTGGCTGGATCCAGACTTAATTAAGTGCTTGAAATTAGTTACTCCTGGGCTAAACCATGTTGATTGCAGGGGAGTCATATTTCATCTGTTGCAAACAGTATTAGAATTGAGAGGTGACGTTTCCTATCCCAAGTATAAATAACAGTGTAACAGTAAAGCTGGTCAGTATCTGTGTGCAGTAAGCAATTCAAAGATTTATCCCTGCATGCAAAGAATACAATTAACTTGACTCCCCCTGCAATCAACATGGTTTAGCTCAGGAGTAACTAATTTCAAGCACTCACTTAAGTCTGTGCCCATTGTGCACTGCAATATGCATTTGAATACCTCCATTTATATATGTTTTTTTGCTAGCCCTAGGAAAGCGGCCAGCCAGCTAGGTTCAGCATACCGACCAGGGAGACAAATTGGGATGCAAGTAAGTGAAGATGATGCTGATACATCACTGGGAAACAGAACAGGGGTCAAAGCGCCCCTTACACCACGTGGAAGAGGGAGGAGAGGACGTCCTCCGTTTCGCGGAATTGGATCAAGGTATTAAAAATGAGTGTGGGTCTAATCAGTGAGGTGTTTTTGGGATTTGTAAAAGAAAAGATTTTTGTTTTAAAGTTACTAAATTAAAATAGTCCCATAAAACGGTGGTCACTTTGTTTAGTCATTAGGATTTAATATTTTATTCTTGGGTTGGTATGCATATTCTCTATCTTGCTATCAGCAACTCCCTGGAGACTGTCCGCTCTATTGTCCCTCTATAAGGGGACATAATAAGTGTTTTTGTATTAAGGTTAAATAGTAGAAGTATGAAAAAGGAGGAAAAGCTGCTGTAATTGGCAGAGCAGAGATTGTGTGTGTGTGTGTTGATGTGTGAGATATAATGGGGAGAGGATTGGGTTGATGGTAAGGAACCTGCAGTGAAGTAAGGCATAAAAATAAGGCATAGATGAGGTAAAGAGAAAAGAGTTTTAGGCATTAAGCGACTCAGAGTACTTAAATTCCATGGAGTCTTTTAAACTACTACCCATAAAGGTGCAAGAAGAATTTGGTGAGGGGCAATATGTGGCATACGTGCTCTGGAAGAACATGTCTGGCATTATAAATGCTCTGCTATTAGTATTAGCATATATATTTTATTTATTTTAGTTACAGATGAGTACTGTTGAAATGCTGTTTAATTTACTCCGTCTGGGACACTTAATGAAAACCAGTTAATAGTTCTTTGAGTTTGCACATGAATCACATGATCGTCAGTGTGTCAGCTCTTTATGGCTGCATGAAGATGCACTATATGGGTCTTTAATTGGGTGCTGTCACCTATTATTATCAGTGATGTTAGTTACTGCATTTCATACCACATGAATTACAAGCAATAGGCAATGTATTTCAGAAAATCATTATCTTTAAAAGAAAAAAAAAACTGCAACTTTTTTTACCCCTCTCTTCCCAGTATCATTATTTTACAGGATAATGTAGTTTATAAATGTACACTGTTGCACATTTCCACCTCTTTATCAGATCATTTCATTTACAAATAGTGAAATGGATTATCTATATGCAATTGTTCATTGCTCATTTCTTTCTAGGGAAATGAGCTCAGCGGCCCACGCACATGGTGAGGATCCCACAGCTCTGGCCACTCCGGATGAAGAACAATTTACACGCATCATTGGTCACCCAGACGCCCGTGACAAAGCAGGCCCAGGAACACCCTCAATGATTCGCAGTGACTCCCCTGAAATCCCTTATCAAACCCCACCAAAGAATGAAAGCCTGGAGTCCTCTGCTGGAAGTAGCTTTGTGGGGCTCAGGGTTGTAGCCAAATGGTCCTCCAATGGCTATTTTTATTCAGGCACAATTACTCGAGATGTTGGTGGTGGCAAATACAAGCTGCTGTTTGATGATGGCTATGAATGTGATGTTTTAGGTAAAGACATTTTATTATGTGACCCTATTCCACTGGATACAGAAGTGACAGCGCTCTCTGAAGATGAATATTTCAGCGCAGGTACTAATCTATTGTCAAGTTATGTATTAGATGTTTCCTAGAATATTATATCCACTTAATATATAGTATTTGATCTATTATCTAAAATGCTTAGTCCTTTTCAGAAAACAGGTTTTTCTGTCCCTGTTTCTTTACAGTTACTAATAGCATTCTCAGAGAGTAAAAATGTGTAATGCATACGCTGTTCTAGCGATTATGCCCTTCCAATTAATATAAAGATGTTAAATGCTATATCTATACCAGGTTTCAAATTCTAACCTCTCCGTATGGATTAAGATGCCTGACTTATGATACAGAAAGCTTTGATTTCTGCTTTTTTGTGTTTAAAAATGCATCTAATCTGAGTCACAATAACACTTTTGCATCTGGTTATGAGAGGTTTGACCTGACCTTGTGTGCTGTGCCACCAACCGCACTAATTGGCCTTCATATGATCCAGGTGCGTGGCTGAGCTCCTGAATTCCCCATGTTTGATTGCTGAGCAAATAGAAAATGAGTCCTGTAGCAATCATGAATTATCTAAACATCAAAATATATGTGTGTTTTCCAGTATTGTACATTTATTTTTATTTGTTTGCAGTATCAATAAAAAATACACATAAGAATATAAATATCTCATATTCTTGTAAATATAAGTAAAGCTGAGCTTGCTCTTCATAATATCTAGTTGTTTATTCTGCAGGAGTGGTAAAAGCACACAAACGAGATTCCGGAGAACTGTTCTACTGTATTGAAAAGGAAGGTCAGAGGAAGTGGTACAAAAGAATGGCGGTTATTCTGTCTCTAGAACAAGGAAACAAGTTGCGGGAACAGTTTGGACTGGGTCCATACGAACCTTCAACACCTTTAACTAAGGGATCAGACATAAGTCTTGGTACTGTGATTTTCTTACTTTGAGCTTTCATTGTTTTATGTGTAACAGCTGTAAGCAATACATGTGTATCTTCATCATATATATGTACATATGAATATTTTGCAATGGTGAGAAAGCAACCTTTCTTTTTCCCCAATAGCAATAGAAATAGCGCATCATTTGGTGACTTGTACTGTTCTGCGGGTGTGCAAAGTGCTTATATGTTATTTTTCTTTATTAAGATAATCTAGTAGAAGGAAAGCGGAAACGGAGAAGCAATGTGAGTGCAGCAGTGACCCCTACTAACACAAGTACCTCCAGCACAAGCACCCCAACTAGAAAATCTGATTTCTGCCGTGGCTCCCTGGGCCAGCTCTCTGGCAAAAGGAAACTAATCACCTCAGATGAAGAGAAATCTCCAGCTAAGCGTGGCCGAAAATCTACATTGGCCAAGTCTGGTAAGGTGGTATTATTCAGCAGGGAAATTGGGGAAGCAAAGATAATAAAGATTGATTTCAGGCCACACTTCATTTTTGTTGTTCTGTTTCCCATTTTTAACATGGTTTATTAATATTTCATAAATAATACCTAATTTATATCATTATATTGTATAACTTTATATAGCTATAAAGAAAAATAGCACTTTCATCTCTGAAGGTAGATGTTTAGATTAAAATTGAAAGTGATATATAGATTTTGCTGGTAAAATAATGGTTTCCTTTATTTCCATCTTCACCAATGCTTTTCCAATACATAAAACATAAGATACTGTGAATGTGTACTCTTTTTTAGTCCTGTGTAGCATAAAAATAGATTACAATCGATCTCCGTGGCTGGAGACATAGAATATACATTCTGGCAATTTCCTCTGTTGCCATACTTACTGTTTGGGTCTGTAAGTTGTGAGGAACTATGCTCACGTTTAGAGAAAGCTATCCCGGTACACTGAGGTCAAGCTGCTTCTGAAATTCTCTGTGGAACGCCCCCTTTTCCAGGTGTGCTTAGGAAATAGGTGCTTGTGTTAGAATAGTCATCTTCTGTGCAGTGCCTCCACCAGTTAGAATCTCATAGCATCTTCACTGAGTGATGTCTAGGAAATCTACACATAAAGGAGACTAAAAGATCTCATTGCCCAGCTACTATTTATAACCTCAGACACACAAATAAAATACCATAGCTTCAAACTGGTCTTTAGAAGCCAACGTGGCACATTTATTTCTAAAGTGGGGGGAGTTCTAAAATTTTAACAGGTTCTTTTTTTTTTAACTCTAGAGAGGTTACATTAAGTATATAAAAACAGGGATAGCTAATATTATTAGTGTAATAAAAGTAAACACAACAGGAACATGTACATGTAAATAGGGGTTTTGTACTATAGAAAACCCCCTCTCCCTTTCCCACCTTCTATGCCTTATCTAAGAGGTACCTCTGACCCGCTTATCACTGTTATTAATTGGAACCATAAACCTACCACTAATAACATACATGATGTTCAATAACACACTTACAATTCTCACACAGGGCAAATAGAAAGAATGCAATACAGTGGTCAGGCAGTTATAAATGTTCTGATCTTTGATATGTTTGATATGCTATAACATTAGATCTGCGGGCTGGATTCACAACACCGGACGTATTGCATATACGTCCAGTGTTTCCCGATATTTGAGACTGCGCATGGGTATTATCTTTTTTGCGTAATCTATGTAATTTTTCGTTGCGTAGATTGCGTATATGCGGTCTTTTACGCTGATGTTCCTAGATGGGACTTAAGCAAATGACTTGCATAAGTACCCTGTCATGCTTACTTTTGGATCCGGCCCAAGGAACATAACCACAGAGCCCAGCTTGTGGCAACTTTTCACGTAATCTATGCAATTTTTCGTTACGTAGATTGCTTATATGCGGTCTTTTAGACCACATATATATGCAATCTACGTAACGAAAAGTTACATAGATTACGTGAAAAAGATAATACCCATGCGCAGTCTCAAATATCGGGACACACTGGACGTATATGCAATACGTCCGGTGTTGTGAATCTGTCCCGCAGATCTTTATTGCTTGCTCCCTCCTATTGTCTGCAGTGATGCAATTCTCTGAGAAGGTTACTCACTGAAATGAGAACGCAGTCCCAGAACCCTGCCTGTCACTCCCTGCACTATAACCCTTGAAGCTAAAACATAGTCCTGCAAAGGGGTTTGACATCAATATTTTTGGGTATCCCCACCAATTCCCTGTCTTGCTAACTTTAGTTGCAAATCTTAGACCACCATAGATAGTTCATTAAACATATCAGTACTTATCCCACCTGTCTCAATATGGCTCCTTTCAGCAATGGAGTCTGTCATCCTGACCTAATCTTCTTCATATGACCATCTCCTCACACACCTGGGATCCTCTTTCGGTCCCTTTCTGTGTGATGAAACTGTCTCCTGGTTCCGCTGTGCAGCTGTTCCCAAATCTCCTACTCTCAATTTCTCTGTCTCCTGTTTTTCACCCTTTTTCTGAGGCTGCTGTTTCTGTATAAGCTGTTTTTATATCACTTTCTGAGGTCTGACTCTCTCTTGTCCGTTATTCTCCCTAACATTCCCAAGCTGTGTCATGTTATAAATAGACCTCCTGGTCTAAGGAAAACTGCTTGAATTCCTTTTGATGAGGTGGCCAGTGTTGTAGAGAAGACCCTGGCACTCCCCCCTAACGGTAATAATTCTGGACACTTGTGTCCAGAAGGCTACCTTAATTTTTACGACTTGACATCCATCCATACGGACACAGATCAAGTCATAGTGGTGACTCCCCAACCCCTCATTTAAATACCTATCCCTGTCTGTATGGCGGAGATATGGTATTCGTACCTGAAGGGTGGGCCCCTTCATCATACCTTCAGACATACACATAACTTAGCGTAACGTCTGAAAGTATGTTAGTGGAACATTTGGGGCGTGCATGCGCTGATGTTCCTAGATGGGACTTAAGCAAATGACTTGCATAAGTACCCTGTCATGCTTACTTTTGGATCCGGCCCAAGGAACATAACCACAGATAGCTGTCTGTCCGTGGAGTCTCTAAAGCTGCTTTCACATCACCACCCCGGCAATAACTCGGGTTTTTCAACTCTGGCTATTGCCGGGGCTTTTCGGCAAAAAAATAAAAAAACTGGGTGGGTCCCTTAAAACATTGCAGGGTGGACCCGGGAAATTCTGGGTCTTGGGTCTACCTTGACACTGTGAAGGGTCTGCGTGCAGCTCCCAGGGAGGGACTTGTTTACTGTTGCATAGAAACAGTAAACAAATCCCTCCAAGTGTGGTGTATTAGGTGAGACCTGGGTTAAAACAAACCTGGGTCAGCACCTTTCACATCACCATGAACGTGGGAAAAACTCTTTCATATCACCACCAAAAACCTGGGTTCCCTGCATTTTGCCCAAAAACCCTGGTTTTAGTGGGGATCTGAAAGGGGTATAACAGACGCAGCTCCAGGAATTGGAAGGGTAGTAGATTTTGCCAGTGTGGAAACCAATTTGTACACCTTAGAACACTGCTCCCATTTAGAGTAATCCAACTCTTATACGGAGTGGAAAATTTATAGGGAATAACACATTTTTTGTCTAAAGACACCAAGGCTTCTTTCACCAGGGTTGATAACTGAGTGGATGATGGGAAATGTACAGATCTTTTCTTCTGTCTTAAATATACGAGGTTGACCTGGGACCTTAGTGATCTTTAGGGTCTGGCGTACTGCCAAGACCA
This sequence comes from Limnodynastes dumerilii, assembly GCA_011038615.1. Classification (NCBI taxonomy): domain Eukaryota; kingdom Metazoa; phylum Chordata; class Amphibia; order Anura; family Limnodynastidae; genus Limnodynastes; species Limnodynastes dumerilii. The sequence goes on from WWET01000981.1 coordinate 71,325, forward strand.
ACTCCTCTACAACCTGGATGAGAAAGGGATCTCCTTCCTGAAGCTCCCTGTCAGGGTTCTAAAAAACTTTTTAAGGGTAGCTAAAACCTTTGTTAACCCCTGAACAGACTGAGCCCAAGATGGCTTAGACTGCGAAACTTGGAAGGTAGAGGTGTCTTGAGAAAGTGTCCCCCTGGCTTAGGACTAGAAACACCTGGGGCACCAGCTGTTGTGACAGCAGTTTTACCAAGATCACGATGATGATGATTGACTGAGAGAAGATGCCCATGTAGGTTTGCTACACTAATGTTTCCCAACCTGCAGCAATTTGTAACCTGGAGAGCCCATCTCTGAAAATTAAACAGCAATAAAGTGTTTATGTTTACAATAGTGCTAGAGGTAGAAAGGCCTTGTGGAGGAAATGCAGCTCCTCACACACAATCAAAGCTAGAAAGCTAGGGCTGTAATAAAGTACTGCAGAGAGAAGTGGGACACCTTTTGGAAAGGGCCCTGCTAAGCCGTGCCGCCCCGCTGCCTAAAACATCCATTCGTCCCCTCTATAGATAGGCGGTGGGGAAATCCTTGAGGTGTGTTCCTGTTGCTTCTATTATCTTAGCTATACCTGCTCCTCAGATAGGAGAGGATGGTGGATTTAGCCCAGAAAATAGCAGCTGCCATTTTGAGAAGAGCGTGGCTACTATGAGTAGGCAGCCCTGGATACTACTTGGGTGTAATAAGGGAAGGGACTGACTGTGCTCAGGTGCTGTGAGCCTTCCTTTGTGTGAAGCTAGGTTCCAGATTGCGGCTGTTGGCACTGTGTCAGTGAGTTGTTGCCTGAGTAGAGGAGTATGCGGCGTACAGTGTTAAAAATAAAAGTCAAAATAGTAAAGAAAACATCTGGACAGAAGCCCATCAAAATGTGGCCCCAGTCCTAAACTTTAAAGTTAAGTGTAAATGCCCTCTCCTACTTTGCCCTATCAACCCCATTGTACAGTGTCCCCGATTGGTTGATAAAGAAAAAGTTGATTAATTCCATCTGGCTGTTAGATAACATAGAAAATTGTCTTGTGCTGTATAACATTATTTTTTTATTTTTTTTATATATATATATGGATGCAGCAAAAGGAGGTGATTTTATGAGCCCCAATGAAAGTGGAGAAGCTGAAACTGACCAAGCAACATTAGAGAATACACATGGACCTCTGCCCCACAATAAGTTGTTGTTTGCAGGCTATTCATTTCTCCTCACAACTGCAACATCCGGTGACAAGATCAACAACTGTCTAAAATCACAGAACATTCCTTCTCTCAGCAGTGAAGAGGAGGAAGGTGGGTGTTGTGGAACGGGTCTTATGTATGAACATTGTGTTAACTGAACCCCAAGTACCAGTGAACAGTTGAGTTTGCATCTTATAAATTATCCAAATAAATGTCTCTCCTTCTGTAAGTCAAATAGATAGACATCTATAGATATAAGTAAATACAATATGTGTTGTCTGACAGGGTGCTTTAAACCATGTACTAGACATGTTAAACCGGCTGAAAGAGGGTTTACATTTCCTTAGCCCAGTAACTCTTCTGGTGCTCAACAATGTGGATTAGTCAGCAACCAAGTAGACAGTGACTTTGTATATTAGCTCCATTTAACAGAAGAATAAATGTCTGGTGAGGTCTATAAGGAAAGACAATGTTACCATTGAATTGTACATTTAAGCACATGCTAGCTGCCAATGTCTATGTATCACAAGTGTTTGAATGTTCCTCCATATAGATTCAGATATACAGATTCTGTAAATCAGACTTGAATTTTCATTTTGTTTGATTGTAAAGGATATATACAGAACATATATATACCCTTAAATGTGCTCTTGTGTGATTGGAGAATAATTGATTTTTTTTCAGTTGGAAAGATCCAGAAGTTAAATGAACTAATGATGTATTTGCTGTTTCTCTGCAGAATATGTTGAGAGTGCACCTTATGACCGAAGATATACAGAGTCCCAAATCCGTGCAGGGGGTGGTAACATCTGCGACACTTTCAATGAAGCACTGGTGAGAACTTTCTTTTAATAACCTTTACAGAGTGCAGACAGTGTGAATATCTCGTGTTTGTTTTATGGGGCAGAAAGTAGCCTTCCCTAGTGATTGTGGTCCAGCAATGTTCAGTTAGTGCACATTCTTTGAAAACCCTGAATTCCATGTGTATGTCATGTGATTTTTATGTAAGGGATGAGGGGGATAAGTACCGCACCACCAATACTTATACCTGAGATAAACCACAGGGTGTGACCAAGGGTACTATTCAGCTGTATATAGGAAGGTGTGAGCGCATAAAGAACACACCCACAGGAAAAATTGTACCTCACTAGTGGTGCACAAGGAATGTCATTGTTTATGAAACAAACATTAAATTATATCAGAATTATGTATCTGTTTAAATGTGGAGAGGAGATAGTTTAAAAGTTTGCAGAACATAGACGATAACAAAAACATACATAAAGTATTATAACAAAAAAATGGAAAATGAAATACAAACAACTGTAGAAACATAAATCAAAATAAGTAAGAGGTCATTGTAGTATAATTTAAGCAAAACTGATGAGTACATGAGGACAAAAGTTATATCAGTTATAGGAATGTCTTAAATATAGGGTATAATACATGACAGATTATCTGCAAATGAGACAGCCAGAAAGAATGAACAATAGGTAAATCACTGAACATCACAATGTTTTTATATTGGATACTCCAAACAACAAGAATGAAATGAGGTAAGTATCATAGTTCTCTGAGAATAACAATAAAGTAAATAAAACTTAACATTTAATAAACATAAATAAAAAGTATTTATTAAAAAAGGCAAATTGGATAAAAGAAACACCCATAATAACAGCTATCAATACTCCGTATATGACTTATGTAGATTATATACGAGTGCACTTGGGGAAGTACTGCTCCGCAGATGTTAATAATTAGCATGTATAAAGGTTGCAGTAAACATTGAAAACATCTAATCAACCTAATAACTAAGATGCTGCCTCTTCATCATTGTACCATATGGCGAAAACCTCCGAAACATATTAACTATTCTTCACCAAATCCCTTCTGATCACTGCATCTTTAGCTACCTCATTGCAGCATTTCTCCCATGCTTGGGTCTGTAACTGACGCTATCCTGTCTAAATATATAATCAAAGAGGAAAGTAAAGCAGCCGGTTCACTTTAAAATTCTATACTTCTGAAGATCTTACAGGTATTAGGGTGAAATAGAGTGCACAGTACATAAACAAAACCCTTTTAGTAACAATTAAGAACAAGAGAGGGGTGTGGCAGGGTGCATCCTGGGTGTTGCCTGCCATGCGTTTCGCCTAGATTGCAGCTTGATTACAGGTTACATTGTGTTTTCCCTTCACATTAGTAAATCAACCATATTGAATAGCAAAAATTGAAATCTATGAACTTAGTTGTTACTGTGGCAGATCAAAACACTTTCACTATTACTAAGATACAAAGGCCCTTCAGAAGACCTGCCATAAGTGCAAGTATCTAGAATGAGAATTCACATAGCTTTTTTTCTGTCCCTCCTAGAGTAAAGCAGACACCCAGTGTTTGCTGATTGCTGACCAGCATTGTCGAACCCGAAAGTATTTCCTGTGCCTTGCCCATGGGATCCCCTGTGTGTCTCATGTCTGGGTCCATGACAGTTGTCACGCTAACGAGGTGCAAAATTTCCACAATTATCTCCTTCCTGCCGGATACAGCCTTCAAGAGGAAAGGATTTTGGAATGGTAATATGTCACCTTTATTTTTATTCTGTTAGATAACATCCATGCAGAAAGACAGAAACCTAATGTATTGTAATTGGATTTCACAGGCATGACTCCCAGCATCCTTTTCAAGGTTTGCGCTTTCTTGTTGTATCTGACCAGAAGGATAACTTTTTGGAAATGTGGACAGAGGTTTTAATGACTGGCGGGGCTGCGTCAGCAAAGCAGCACAACTCAACAGATGCTAACAAAGGTATGTGTTGTCTGTGGGAATCACAAGCTAAACGTACAGTTTGGAGCAGAGAAGGGACCGGGGGATATGATATCGAATTTAATATATATCAAAGGGTTATACTAGTTACAGGAGGATGGAATCTCTAACTTCTTACATAAGAACCTCAACCAAAAGCTATAGTAAATAGATGACCTTGCTATAATCAACAATAAGCCAAGAAGAAACATCTCGATCAGCAACCACCTACAGTCACTGAGTCAAATATACAAAAATCACTCATATCATCTTATCAGAGGATCTTTAATTCAGAGACATTGGGCCGGATCCTGACCTAAGGGCACCGTACGGCCGGCATCATAGCGGGGAGTGCACGCCCCGTGTACTCCCTGCTGTCGGTAGTAAATCTGGACACTTAATGTGGCGGAGTGGCATGCGCACAACCTTTAGTTCCCCTGGCGGCCATTGTTTAGGATCCGGCCCATTGTGCTGCAATATACTTGATCATCTAATTAAGTGATTGTAACAAGCGCTAATTACAAATCCGGTAATTAATGAGTTTATTTTGAAACCTTGTTTATCTCAAGGCTATGTTTGTATTTCAGTGACCGAAGCACTCAAGTGCTGTGACTTGTCTAGCATTTGAGTATTTAGTAGAGCTATCTAAGAATGAAAACCAATTTTATGTACTTTTACATATTAATCTAAATTCTACTATGCCTGCAAACTGTGACATACATGGACAATCTCCAGGGGGAGAGAGAAGATGGTATTTACCTTATTCTGAAAGCCATATGCATTCAGTTTTTCACTAAAAACATGTCCTGCAGCAGGATTTAGGTTGGATTTCCACTAATACCCAATCATTTATTTGTAAATAATAGTTTTTATTTAACTAAAACTAACCTGTTACTTTAAATATCCCAATGAATGTCATTTTATGGAATATTCCAGGTTATTATCATGATTCAATTTTAAATACTCAGTTGAAAAAGTGTATGAAACCTGGCACTCCTAATAACCAAGGTGGCTTTTATTCCAATGATATTGTCATTTTCTTGTCTTTTTATAGATGTTGCTCTGGCTGTATTTGACATTGTAATCACAGATTGTTCATGTCCGGAATCCATCTTAAAATGTGCCCAAGCCTTGGACCTTCCAGTTGTTTCTCAAGAGTGGGTGATCCAGTGTCTCATAAACGGCCAGCAAGTGGCTTACAACAAACACCCAAAATACAAACATGATTATGTTTCAGGTTAAGTCGCCACTGATGTTATTGCCCTTTTATGAGCGCTCCCTATTTTTGCTGCTCATTGCGTTGTGCATACTGTGTTTTATTGACGTTTTAGATAGTTTTAAATGTTTGTGTTGTTTACTCTTGCATGTGTTCACTTGTACATAGTTTTAACAGCCGAACTTTTATGATAAAAATAAATGTTGATCTCCTTGTTTTAATTTGTCAATTTCCAGTTCCATTTTATGTATACTTGTTAAAGGTTAATTTACAAATTAAAGGTTAATTTTCAAGTCCGCGTAATGAGCATTGTTGCATCTTTTCCAGAAGAGGATATATAATTATAGTCCCTATTATTGCTCTAACAACTTCCTCACTGGATCTAGTAAGGACTATGGGCCTGATCCAGAGCTACGAAAATTCGCACGGCGGGCGAATGCGTACGTTCGACCGTGCGAAAAAAACATGCACGCCCCTAACACTCCCATAGTAAAGTACCTGCTTACGGCGGCTATACCCTACACTGGGTACTACCGTCGGCCGTACGAATTTTCGCACATAATACGCAAATCGTACGGCCTTAGCACGCCCATACTGTACAATTTAAATGGCTATCCCCGCCTCCCTGTTGTAAAACGAGCGCCCAGGCGACCGTCGGACTGAACGCACGCCCCTCGAGTGAAAAATTTGCACACCATACGACCGCTATACGCTCATGTCGTCCAGCCGACTGGAAGCTGTCATACTGGGCATGCGCGGTGCGAATTTTCGTACGAAAATACGCAAAATACGGTCGTACGCTCGCACGAAATCGGCCAATTTCGTAGCTCTGGATCAGGCCCTATGGCCCTAATTCAGAGTTTGTGGCTTTGCTATAAGGCCTATACAAACACTCCCGAAGGAGAGAGCCAGGACATGTTGGTGCTTGGAGAACCACAGCCACCAGCATGTCCTGCCATCCAGGGCCTGCAATGTCCCCAGTAGTTATGTCTGATAATAAAGTGCTTGTTACAGTAAAAATATTTCCATAAAAAAATGTCAAAGTACATAAATTAATACTAGCCTACTTGGAAGGGATCTTCATCTGTAATGGATGCCATCTTCCAAGCTCTTCATTCTCAGGAACTCTTGGCAAAATAAAAAATAGCACAAATGCGACTTACATGTTCTGCTGCTGTGTAACATTGGGCCTGATCCAGAGCTACGAAATTGGTGTCCGACGGGCGAGCGTACGCCCGTTTTTTGCGTATTTTCTGACAGAGGGTATAAATAAGACCCCAGTGCCATGTTGACATAGATGGGTTTTCTGTTAAAATGAGGATACCTTAGCCACATAGGAATATGCATGACATAGCTGTGCACACTTAATGAATGTCATCAGTGTGAATTAGAAATGGGTTCTCGGTTACCAGGTACATATAAAATTAGTGTCTGATCTGCGCTTTATCTGGATCCTTTTAAGGGGATGTTAGGCACTGTCAAAACTTAAACCAGTTAGTATTTATTTGTAGCTATTTAGAACATTTACAGATTTATGCACCCTTCCAGATTTTATTGTTACCCTTGCATCTGTCTGAGAAGACCCATAATGTGTGCAATTTTTATTGGCCACTAAACATAGGTTGTGTTTTGAAGTTTGTTTTTTGTAATAACAGACCTTTATTTATTTTATTTATTTTCAAACCAAATTCATAAATGTTTTAGGTTGCAAAGTTTGTGAATTTCTGAGCAAGCAATAAGATTTTAGATTTTAAGGCATAAGGTAAAATGTATAAAAGTATATTTAAAAAAAAAAACAAAAAAAAAAACTACTGGTGACTATTGAAAATATTGGTCCATTGTAGTGCAACATCCTTGGAAACCAGAAAACCTTTAACAGGTCTTTAAAGAACTGATATGACTAATGTGGTAGAAAAACATAATATTTATTATATAACAATGTACATTAAGGATCTAACCATAATCACGTGATGTTTCAGTAAAGGTTTGTACAAATAATGAAGACTCCTTTTTAGGCAAGTGACGATTGTTTTTTGATAGTGGCAAGTCTGATTCCATGCCTTGTGTGCTTGCATTTATAATCCAAAACTGCAAGGAGGAAAATAGACAATAATTACCAAAATGTATTTGATATAGGATAAACAAGGAAAAACTCTTATGGCAAAATGGTAATTATAGTTTATTCCCAAGCATGATAAAGGATTTATTTTTCATTATGAAGAATGCACATACTAATATAACCACAATAAGCAATATCTTTCCCCATTGTATATAAAATGCACAATTTTTGGTGAAATGCTAGTAGATATCAAAACGAAGGTCATAGAATGTGACTAAACTAGGGCACATATTGATCCCTGCAAGTAGAAATCCTACTGCTCCATACTAAATGCAACTCATTACGAACATTAGGTCTGAAAACGTATAAAAAAAAATTACACATACACCTGTGCTGAGCATTCTAAACTGAAACCCATTCAGGGGATATGAGAAAATAGGAACTATGGCAGAAGTTGTAAATTGCTTATTGCTAAAAATAAAATAACTATTAATCATTTTTGTGGAACCTGCCCTGTTAAAGGATCCATCTAACTAAAAATCATAGTGTTGTAATTGTGGTCTTGGACACAAGAGACAGCTGTAATATTTGAAAATCCTGTTATACTTATCGATATTGGCAATTTAGCTTTACACTTATGGAATCCATCTTGGAAACACTGCTATGGGGATATAGGCTTGGCTCTTGCAGCAGGCACTTAACTATTATCTTAAATTATTTGTAAACTAAAGCATGAAATGGATGGGTAACTTAATCTGGTCCTTAAAACACTCCAGCTAGGGGGATTCCACGCCAGAACGTTTCAGTGGGATAGTCTTAGGAGGGGGTTGGCCTCAATTCCTAACATTGGCATCTCAAATGCCTAGTTCTCTCAAGTGGTGCCTCCATCTACATATCTTGAAGGTAAGATCCTTTTCTTCACTTCAGTTGATTAAGCGTGGAAGTGCCTAAAGGGTTCAATCAGCAATGCCACAACAGTGGTATATATTAACCACCAGGGTGGAACCGAAGTGCCCATGTTCCATAGACTTTTCTAATCCACAAAAGAACAGGGTTGAGATAATTATCACTCAATTTGAATAACAAAACTAAGCTACAGCTGCAACACATGAAACCAGTAACATTTTGTAAAAGCAGGCCCAGAGGAACAAGTAGGTGCCAAACAACAAGATCTGCCTTTGAATACCTGTTAACCGGAGCAAGATAAGCCCTGAAAGAAGGACTACAAGGGCCAAAACCGAGGCTCTCCAGGCAGCTGCTGTGCATGGGAAAGGTAAAAGGTGGCTTCTAGACCATATAGCTTGCTTACTCATACTGGGCCTGATCCAGCGCTACGAAAATTCGCACGACGGGCGAATGCGAAAATACGCTCGTCGTATCAACCTACACGCCCCTAGCACTCCCATAGTAAAGTCCCTGCTTACGGCGGCTATACCCTACACTGGGTACGACCGTCGGCCGTACGAAAATTCGCAGAAAATACGCTGAGAAAATACGCTAAGCACGCCCATACTGTACAATTTAAATGGCTACCCCCGCCTCCCTGTAGTAAAACGGGCGCCCAGCCGACCATCGTAAAAAAAATACGCCCAGCGAGCGAAAAATACGCTAACAATACGCCCGCTATTCGCTCATGACGCTCGGGCGACCGGAAGCTGTCATACTGGGCATGCGCATTGCGAATTTTTTGCCGAAAATTCGCATACGATGAGCGTACGCTCGCTTGCGAGCGTTGCTCTGGATCAGGCCCACTGTCACTTTGAGAGCAAAAGATGAGGGGGGGGAGCTTCAAGGTCAACATCTGTTGTCCAAGACCAGAGACATAAGGTTTTGCAGGCTGAAATAAAAGCCACTGAAGCTCTTGCCGCCATTTTGATTGCATCCTGTCCTGGCTCTCACACAGGTAACATTAAGCTGATCTGATCTGATCTGTTCCCGAGAGTAAGGTAAAACAGGGTGTATCACCCTGCAATGTGGAGATAAGCTGTCCAGATGGCTTTAAGCAAAGGCTACCCTTCTGTCTGTGGAATCTCTGGATTGCTGCTCCTGTAATTGGGAATGTGGTGGGTTTTTGCAAGCCAGGAAGAAGCGTCCACTCTGGGACATTGTTTTGTCTATCCTGCTGAGCCAGTGGATAGAGAACAGTAAATTTATTGGGAGTAGTGAAGTCCTGTCAGGAAAGCGATGAGCATCTATCAGTCTTTTTTCTTTGTCATTTAGAAATGTGAGGATCCTTAGAAACCTCTTCCTCGGTTTCTGTGAGATAAGATTTAACAGGCTGCTAACAAAGGGTCCTCATCCACTTTATAAATAAAAGGATTTGGTTCCTGGACATCTCTTTAAAGGGACCTTTTACAGCTCACCCTTTTCCTCAGTTTTTTGAGCCCTCTTTCTAGAGATATGAGGTCTAAGCCCCTCAAAAAATTTCCATGGAGGATGAAACTTTTGGCAAACCTGACTGATGTTGCAGAGATTGCAATGATTTTGACTGAGCTGCTCATTTACTGGAGAGGTTGACGAGGATTAATAGGAATGAGGAATGTCATCCCCTAAAGGTGGCTGATACAGGGCAGGGACTAGAACCATATGTGTCAATTGCTGTTGTGATAGCAGCGTGACTTAGTCTGCCACAGATTGGCTAATGGAGGGTGCCTACACTGGTTCTCTAAAGCCAGCACGCATTCCCTGGACACATCCAAGCCATTGCCACCCTTGTCAGAGTCTGTACAAGGAGCCCTTGCTTCCTGCTTTCACTTGGCATTACAATTTGCACCTGTGGTCCCCATTTTAGCCTTAGAAGTCTCACTTATCTGACATTTTAGGGAACTGATTACAGACAGGAACAGAGATAGTAAATCAATGTCCTGTAATAGTGTGATGCAATAACTGAAGGGCACTCATGTTATTTTCATAATGTCTTGAGTGCTGTGATACACAGAGTGAAAAGAAATGTATGATTCCACACTCTACCACTACAATCACAGAATGTTTAAAATGAAGTGCATGTGGTGACAGGATAACCTGTACATTGTGCAAAGCTGTAATAAACCCTATTCCACACTCTACAGGAAAAGGGCAGGAGATATCCATACAATAAATAGGCTATTGAGAAAGTACTTAGCTTTCCAGGGCAGCAGAGATAACAGAAGTGATTGCAGTTGATGCAGGCCACCACTGTAGCACTGTATGGCTGAACACAAAGAGCCATAACCTTTCATGTCCTTTGTGTCTTTACCACAGCGTTTTCTCTCAGGTGATATGTTTCAACACAATTGATAAGGGACAATTTCACCCTGAACCACAGGCTCAGAAATAAAGCTGATCCAATGTTGCTATTCTGCACTCCCAAGTCTAAAAAGAAGGGGATTTCAGAGCACAACATAAGCACCTTAAACAGCTGTGGACTTCTGAACCTGAATCTATAAAAGGAACTGCCAAGAAAGAGTCAACCATTAATCCAAGTAGCTGCTTGGAACGGAGAGTGGACACAAGCTTGTTTCTGAAGGAACCAAAGGTTATTCTGGATGCCAGAACCTTGGTCTCTAGAATAAACACCCACTGGCTTCTTTTATTGAAGAAAAAATATCATCATCATCAGCTGGCAGCATAGGATTGGGTTTTTTTTTGTAATGCCTGCTATGGAGTATATGAAAAATATGCCAAGCTTAAGCTATAAACCGCTTCCTGGACCACAATAAATCTTGGCTGTTGATTCTTTCAGACTAAAATACTATGGCACAAAGAAGTCGGTGAAACTTTCTTCTCCAATGGCCATATGTAATCTCTTGTAAATTCGAATCTTGAAGTATTTAGACAAATGATTACTACAGCAAATTTAGGCAGGCACTGTATGACTATAACCAGCTCTAATTACATATTTCTATCTATGCTGCGAGCTCCAGGCACTATGTCCATAGACAACTTGCCACATAAAATCCACTGCAACAAGACAATTTTGACAACTACACAAATAATGGTATTTACAGTCACTGCAATGTTAAAACCAGATTCCTAGCAACATTCATTGTTGAAGTTTTATATTATGCATGTTAACTGTTCTTGATTCTAGGGTGATGTTCACTTCATCCATACATCTTAGAAATCTTCACTAACTGTGTGTAGTTAGCAAGTGCATTAAAATACGTAATATGAACCTTCAACTCTATATGTTTATGGCTGTAGCAAAAAATAAATAAATCTGTAGATGTTGTCTGCAGATCGAGACAAAATAACTAGATTAAAGTCTACCACCTTCTTCCGGAATGGTCGACCGGAAGTTGTCATACTGCACATGCGTAGTGCGTTTTTTTTCACGAATTTTCGCTTACGATCAGCGTACGCTCGCTTGCGGCCGTAGCTCTGGATCAGGCCCTATGTCCATAGACAACTTGCCACATAAAATCCACTGCAACAAGACAATTTTGGCAACTACACAAATCATGTTATTTACAGTCACTGCAATGTTAAAACCAGATTCCTAGCAACATTAATTGTTGAAGTTTTATATTATGCATGTTAACTGTTCTTGATTCCAGGGTGATGTTCACTTCATCCATACATCTTAGAAATCTTCACTAACTGTGTGCAGTTAGCAAGTGCATTAAAATACGTAATATGAACCTTCAACTCTATATGTTTATGGCTGTAGCAAAAAATAAATAAATCTGTAGATGTTGTCTGCAAATCGAGACAAAATAACTAGATTAAGGTCTACCACCTTCTTCCGGAATGTTGTTACCAAATGTGTATTTTTATCAAGGTGTTAATGATATCAAGTACACTTGCACTGGATATTTATAAAACACAGGTTCAATCTTTGGATATATCAGTTATAACATTGCCACTAATGGTGGCTTTGTCCTCTCTTACCTTCCCAATGTGCCTCCGGCTTGGGTATAGTATTTATTATAGTCTAATCGCAGAAGCAGCTGGGCTAGGTCTGGGTTAATCTGATGGTTACGGACACTGGACAGGATTCTGAAAAGTAGTGAAGATTGGCAACTAAACCCCTACAATATAAAATAATTATAAAGGTATAACAGATGCAACTAGTAAAATAATTAAGAAAATATTTACATTTGTAGGACTCACTTTAACCAGGATATCAAGCTGTCCAGCTCCACGTTCATCCAGAGGACCTGGGTTTTGGCTGACTAAGGAACAGAAACTATGACACAAGTCTAAGATTTCATTCAGACAATGGAAAACCTGTAACATAAACGACAATTCCGAAAAATTAGTTGGCTTTGCTTTAACCAGCAGGTGAACAAGCGCATCATGTACTTACAGGCTTTAACAAAATGAAGGACTGGGCCAGGAGATTGCTGAGAAAGTGGTCATGAGCCAAGCGAATGCTCTCAAAATCCCGAGTAGAGTTGATCTGTTGTAAGAGCTGGGAGAACTGGGATTCTAACACATCCACCTACAGCGATAGAAAGAAATGGATGGTTACCCCCTGACTTGTATACAAAGTCATACTGTAGAGAGGCTCAATTACCAGACACATATGACAGAATTTTCCCCATGACATCATACGTTACTACTTACCATGAAAATTGTCATGTAAAAGGGACAGTTCATCTACACAGCTAATTAAAGGGTGAAAATAGAAACACTTAATAACCGGTAGACCTGTTTTCTCCCTTACCTGTAAGTAATATTGAAGATTGTCCACAAGAAATGCCATGTGATTCTGTAGTCGCCACTTGATAGCATCTGTTCTATTTGATTCCAAATGCTTCCTTTGCATTTGCAGAGCCCAGCAGTGCTGCAGCTCTGATTGTACTCGGCGGACACTGAGCAGGTACTTGAAGACCACATTGTACCTAGCAAAATAGAAGATAGAAGCCACAATTCTATGGGTTCCGTTTTCCACTTCATTGTAGGAATTACTAAGGCTCCTTCAGTGTGGTTTATTATACACCAAGGTCCAAACAAATCTGGCCTCAGGCAGGCAATAAAGAAACCAGTACTAAACAGAGCCTGACACAAGCAATGGGCACACTGAAAATGGAACATTTACCTAAATTCTAAGGGACTGTATTATTAAAGTATTATTACATTAATTAGTACAATTACATAATGCCTGTACAACTCAAGTATATGATTAGCTTTCTATTAGTGTTCCTATTAATGTTACAAAGATAATGCTAGACATTTATAGATTATAAACCTTTTTTTGAGGAATAGAATAGAAATGGACACGGTTTACAATATTACACATGTGAATAAGCTGACAAGATGGAACACTCACTTTTCTAATACAGCTGGCGTGAAGAGAATATGAAGGGGCCATTGAACCTTATAGGATAAACCAAGAGCAGCCCATCCAGAAGTAGGAGCCTCCCTCGGAGATATGTCACGTGATGTACCTTCCCGTGGCTGGGAGAGATCTGTGGACAAATAAACTGCACACTATAAAAGGTCCATTATATGTCTTTCTACAGATTAGTACCAGCTACAAACAAAAATTATATAACACCATGTGTCAGCACATACATAAAAAAGAGGTTTAGTTCACAATATAGCAATATTGGGTTAAGCTCACCTGCCCAGCGTCAAGGCACCTCCTGTAGGTGAGTCCCTATCCATTTGCTATATGTGTACACAGGAGGTCTGTATTAAGACTCTCCTGCCATTTGAACAGTGTGCTATATTGGGGAGGGGTCAGGCTCCCAAAGTAAAACTAGTAATAGTAACAAGAAAACACAGGCGGCACTTCTAATTCAATATGAAATGGGTGCAAAGATAGAGATAGAGATATAGATATAGATATAGATATATATATATAGAGAGAGAGAGAGAGAGAGAGAGGTGCAGCCAAGGACCAAAATGACCACTGTGTAACTACTGCACACTGTTCAAATGGTGGTGGTGACACAGTGGTCATTTGGCTGTTTTCTTGTTACTAGTTATAGATCGAGATGGTCTGGAAAGTTTAGGAAGTGTAATTAGACATGAGACCATCATTTACAGTATACTGCCAGTTACCCATCACCCACTATTCCTTCACCGTGATGACAATATTCTGCATATAAAGTCTAACCAATACATAACGCCCTCATGTGTTTGTGATAAATCTAAAGCTCACACATACCTTTATGTTCCTTTCCATGGTAATCAATGGTGAGATGGAGCAGTGGGAGAAGGTTGTCATCATCTAGTAAAACCTTATGGGCTGATAACTGAAATGCTACATTCACATCTGTTGGAGATAAAATTCTGGTTGAGAACCTCTTAACATTGACAGAGTAGCCATTGCTCCCACAAACAGGCTTAGGACACCACAGTACTAAACTATCTTAGGTTTGCAGGGGCACAAAGGACAATCTGGACCATACACAGAGTGTAATCTGAAGAAACTGGTTTGCTCCATCTCTAACACTATATACTCACCATGTTCTGTGACTGCAGTAGGGGGTGTTTTAAGCATCTGTTTTGCAATATCTATGAAGGCCTGGAACAACTCCCCCCTTCCCAAAAGATAGAAATCTTTTATAATCTGAAAGTAAAAATTAAGACATGCAGAAATGATTCACCGAACACCTGTATCCCACTTTCTGCAACATTCAAATGTCAAAACTCTCTTAGTATCTCATAAAACAATGAGATGCACATGCAAACCTAAAATAAATGCTGTAAGAATACATTTATTCTACCCTACTTTTAATACTTACTGAAGAAGCAATGAGAAGGCAACGACATATAAACCAGACAAGGTCAATCTCGTGTGCTTCATTAAACATAGAACTAACAGAGCATACGTGCAGTGTGGTGTGCTCTTCTCTTACCTTTAACTGGCCTATTAAATCAGACTCTTCCACCATGAGTTTCCACAAGTGCTAAAAATAAATAAAAATATAATACATAAAAACCAGAGAACATGATATTGAAATGGATTTAAGATTAACTAGTTGCAGTGTTGTGATTACCATATAGGGGATCAACTAAAGCATTCCAGAACACATACTGTGTGTTTGTGGATTCATTTATAGAATGTTGGTATTTTTAATATGTAGTTCCATCTTATATATAAAATGTATTGGTCTGTCAGTCTGTGTCTGACTATTATGCATTTGGACAACCCTGCACTGATTGGGATGAAACAAACACGAGGTGGTCCAGTTGGGGTCCTGGTCAGACACAAATACATATATATTCACACACACACACACACACACACATATATATATATATATATATATATATATACATACATACACACACACACATATATATATATNTACCACAAGTGGCAAGTCAGCACTCACTATTGCACAAAACCCCAATGTACTAATCCAGGTGCCAGGCCAAAGTATTAATTAAATCAATAATTGGTATATCGCCAAAGCCAGCACTGACCAGAGACTTCAGAATGAGGACTGTAAATGTAGCAAAAATATTTATTGAGTAAAAACAGGAGTATCCTTATAACTCCAAAAAGAAAGAAAACATACATAATGTGAAGAAGAAAAACTCCATCCTCTGTTGGATTTGGAAGAAAACTTCAGAGTGGTAGCATTGGATCCCATAAGCCATACTATGGGGTTGGGGTCCCAGTCGGACCTCCTGTTTGTGTATGCTGGACAACACTTTGACACTGAGAGCCTGTCCTGGGCCTTCAACTGGATGGATTTGGATGACATAACATCCAAATTGAGGAGGGACAGTCCCAAGTTGCAGGCCACAAAAGGCACAGGGATTATGGGGGAAAAGGGTGTGGTTGGAACAAATAAGGTCAGTTGTGTGTGAAGTTTGTCCGGAAAGAGGGTGAAGCTTATTTTTTAGGACGTTAAATGTCATTAAATGATGTTATAAACAAAATCTCGCCAAGCTGCTAATTATTTTAAAACTTATTGATAACATCTGCTAGTTTTAAGATAAGACAACAGACAAGACAATACTGAGAACAGACTAGAAAATACATACCTAAATTATATATAACAAGTTTAAGTAAGTGACACTATATAATTTAATTCAAGTATACTTGATAAAACATAAAAATATATTCAAAGAAAGACACAACCTGGGGAAATAGGAGTAATGTTGCCTCATAATGTGAGCTATATGTTTTATATTTACAATGACCAGGTTATAGAATCTGAGCTATGAGCTAGTGTTATGAATATGGTCTTGAATGTATGCGCTAACTGAATTACATGAAAACTATTGCTCCCATTTTAATTATAAACAGTATTATCTACAGACTGGCTCATTCTAGAAGATCCATATTTATCCAAATCTTCCTACCTATAGTTACACCAGCGATTTTACGTGGAAAAGTGTTAGGCCGAATACCCCCTCTGGATCAAGCTAAGCAAAAAAGAGGCCACTCTCCTCACTCACATCACATGACCCAACCTTAAAACTTCCATGAAGTCCAAACTTAAAATGGGGACCATGTGGCAGTCTGGATAGGATGGAGGGGGCTTGGCATGACCCACTGTGCTACCAACATACTTCCCCACACCCACGTAGCCGAAGCGCTTTCTGCTTCCTACTCTGCCATCAGAAATGGTCCCAGGACAAAATTCTGTGTTCAAAGGATGGACAAACATCTGACATTTTAATTCTTCAGCAAACCTCATACTGAGGATAATGTACTATTGCGGGCATACAGATGGTGCTTACCTCTGCCACAGTGCTTCTTATCCTATCCAGAACAGACTCAAAATCCACCAGGCTAAACAGAGGCTTCTGCTTCAACCTATGTAACTCTGCAGCAAATATATCTTCCTGGTTTTTCAGTATGGAACCTGATGAAGACACAGCAGAAAGATTGGAAAAAAGCCAAAACTTTCAAAAATACTTATTACTTATGATATTTCCAATTGCTAGTTAATATATCTTTTATATAATACTTTTAAGCAACTAAGGTTACAGAACAAAACAGTAAAACCAATCTGTGTCATTACCAGGCAGATGATTCATTTCACAATTATTTTATACACTTTGAAAATAACATTGTGACCAAATGGTTTGACTGTGGTCAAATACTAGGTAGTTAAATATGTTAAATTCTGGGGCCAGCAGCTGGCAGCAGGCATTGGTTTACAGATGCTAAATTGGGGGATTTAAGGGATTACCTACTGATGAGTTGGCTCTCAATTTAAAAACATATGATATGACACTCATTGTTTAGATCACCAATAACAAAAAAGCATTAACAGTAATGGGTGGCATATTATATTTTTGCAAATGCATGTAACTAATAGTGTATTAAACTATTTCATTGAAAGCCAAGAGGTTAGACAGCAGTGTGATAATGTAGGATTCGCTAATGTATATCCGATATACAAGAAATCCCCTTATAAAGAGAGGCTAAAGTATCCTTTGGATCAGAGTTACACCTGGGGTAAATTTCTAACAGTTTAAGAAAATACAATGGAAACACATTCTAGGGCAGGATACTTCAAGGCTTGTAGATGCAGGTATAAACCCTACTCAGTCATTGAAATGAGGGCTGTAATTTACAAATTATGGGTCGGATGGAGAAAACGGCCTATAATCATGATGCCAGAATACTGGATTTACGGGACTTTAACGCTGCATGGACAAGGGGAGACCCATCCCCTTGCACCCAAGGAGCGTCTGACACCAGAATCCTACCTTAAAATTTCCATACCTTCAAAATTATGCTAAAGCTGGATTTTACCTAAGGGCTTACTGTGCAGTAACCATACCTCCCACCATGAATACCTAATGTATGCACCCCATTGCCATGAAGTGTTCCATTATGGAAGTCTGAATCCGTGGGATGCAGATCTATAGCTGAATGTCAGTGTGCAAACGCACTCATAAAATGCAGTCATTTCCTGCTCCTTGAGTACAGAATACACCCTTTTCCTGGTGTTCTGGATCCAGGCCTATAATATTAATGCAATAAATATGGTATTTTAACATTTGGGGAAAATCTTGACAAAAGTATTTACACAGAACCATGGTACAGAGTAAGGTCCCAAAGTGTTCAGAGTGTAGTGTACAAAGCCTTTACTTTACATGTTATATTATAGAATTTCATATGCAGTGCCCCAGGATTGGACAGGAGTAGCTGAGAATTGTTTCCTACCTGTAGTGGTCATATTTACATTTTGATTCTCAAACATCTGAACTGATTCACCCACAAAGAGTATCTTCTCAGCAACTCTAACAGGTATATAAGATGGCAGCATTTCAACCCGCAGGGAAAACTGTTTCAGTGAAGGGGCCAGCATGTTCTCCTCCTCAATCAGGCGCTGTTACACGACAAAGACAGTACATGATCATTGTAGTGCACTATTGTATAACCTAAAACATCAGTAATTTAATGGTCCTAAGCTGACAGTAAATTCACAAGTCTTGTTAGGTTTAAGTAGGCTGCTTTCATTATTAATATTGGGGTCTGGGATCATGCTGCCACACTTTCATAAGACTATTAACACAGGTATATTACGTTTGTTATACATAAAGTGAAAGTATATCATGCATAAACAGTAAGGAAGGGTGACGTGCATTAGAAACTATCCTGTATCTGGTGAAAGATAAAAGTGACAATAGAGATGACATTTTCATATGGAAAACACTATTTGAAATAGGAACATGAGAAAAATAAGCCGCCACACATGAATGCCCTTTAAAAAAAAAATTTGCAAGGCAAATAGGTCAGGCTGAGCCTCTAATGCTTATTATACATATCCATTAACCATCATGTTACAGACAGTTATCCCAAGAAATTATATAGACACACACACACGTTACTAATAAATTATGTGAATAAGATTACACCTATGGGTGTGCTTTACAATGTTTACACAGTTTAAAATGAAGTGTCTCACCAAGTCTTGTAACTCTCGCAGCTGCTTTCCAGTCAGGCCCCCTATACCTAGGTCATCATCATCTTCCTCAGGCTGGGCAGAAGCATTGCCAGAGGATGGACCTTGTTTGACAAAAAACTCTTCATATTGATCTAACAGAAGCCCATGAAGCATCCAAGCTGACAGTTGTTTATACATGACACCATGACATACCGCCAGGATCCTGAAATATATAGATAAATACATGACAAGGGTGGAGAAGCAAAGTGCATGAACCAAAGGCTCCAATGAAATATGACTTCACATAGAACTGCATGAAAACTTATACTTTACAACCTAAAAAAAAACAAAAAAAAACACTAGGATGTATTACCGACAGGGTTCCAACGTGGTCATCCTCCCATAATTCCCCAACCTAATATGTGAAAAACACTCAGCATTTTCACCATAAGCCACCACATGTTGACTGTGGCCCTGATTTACACTTAAAAGTGAGTTAGGTGCGGACAGAACCGCACCTAACGCCTCACCCGTTTTTAGGTACCTTATGGCACTTAAGAGTGCCAGAGGGCTACCTTATATTACTGTGCGTAGTTTCCTTCCTAAGAAACTACACACGGACAATGCCTCTCCCAGTCTCCTCCCCAGCTAAATCCCTCCCTTTCCCACTTCTACCTAAACACTCCCCCGAGGAGGCATTAGCACGCCTCTTTCTAACTAAACTACTGGTACGTAGATGGCGTAAATGACCTAATACTCATGTGTAGTAGGTGACTGCGGAAAAATATGCACTTAAGAAGCACAAGCTTCCTGTGAAGAATGGCTGTGCACTTTACTCATCCCTCTCCAGACTCATAATGTAATCATAGTAGGGGATATCATAGGTAGAATAAGACACAACTCACAACTAAACAGAAAAAAAACCAAAACTTAAATTTGTCCAAAAATGACCGCAGCCATTGGGCAAGGGTGTGAAATCAAAAGTAGTGGATGGTTTATACAGAAATAATCTTATTACAGGTGCCATAAACACAGCTGTATGCACTGCCTACAATACTTCCTTCTGTCTTGCATATCAGGTTACACAAAAATAAAATTCCACTATACCCTTATGAAAGAATATAAAGCAAACTATGTTATGGCCTATAAATCTGGTACTAACTATAAAATACCCTACACATTTGAATGCATTCCTCTATTATTGGGAACTAAGTAAAGAAGCCACGGAAGGTCATCCAGCACCATAGCGCAAAACCCACCTCATTGCATCATGTTACAACATGTGTTATATGACATTAACAGGGCCATAATACATGTATGAGAAAATTTACTCTTTACTTTTCAAGTGCACTGCGGACTGGGGGAAGACCCCCACAACTGTGTTTGTAAACAGTTTCCAACATCTGGCAGCCATGAACCTGAAACACAACGAAAAGTGTTTAAAGTATAACAGAATGCACTATAAAATTATGGCAAATACATGCTTAAAAGAATACATTATTAAGAAAGCTTCTATTAATTTAAGAAACATTTAGGACCTGATTCACACTTAAGAGTAACGGAAAGTTACGAACGTAAAGATACGCAAAATGGATATGCGCATGCGCATTACGTATAGTTACGTACGTAAAATTACGTCCCTTATTGTACTCCAACATCTGACAGCCATGAATCTGAAACACAACAAAAAGTGTTTAAAGTCTAACAGAATGCACTATAAAATGATGGCAAATACATGCTTAAAAGAATACATTATGAAACGTAAGAAAGCTTCTATTAATTTAAGCAACATTTAGTCACTATACTGTTATGAGATAGTTTATGCAATATTTACCATGGAAATAGGGGAGGAATTCATGCCATAACATCAAATGTGATCACTTCTAATCAATTTTGCAATTCTAATTCTGCATATAAAAGTTACATATATTATGTTTACAGCTTGAAATATTGCATATGCCCCTCCCATAGACTATGGAGATAAATATAATATAGTAGATATAGCTGAGGAATGATTTACTACAGATAATAAACAAGATTACAACACAACACTTAATTAAATGAAATCAAACCTTCTGGTCTCAGTAAAGGTTAAAACAACATGATATATTTCCCAGCGTTTTATTTCCAAATGGATTAGACATGTTTAAAAATAAATAAATAAACAAGCACACAACCCACCACACCATTACGGACTTGCCCTTCACACAAATAAAAAGATCAAAGATCAATAAAGACATTAAGAAACAGGGATTTAAACTGATATATACGTATGGCAACATCACAGCATCACCTTTCCCTCTATAGCTGTACTGGAAATGTCAGTGACATTCAGGATTTTGTGAGCTGAGGAACACATTATTCAGTACCTTTTGATTTTTAATCTGTTCCACCACAATCATTACTGATGGAAAGAGGAGATGAAACTGAAAAACAAAAAAGCCGATTTATAGAGAATGTAGACTTATACATAACAAGACCTCCTAATTCACCACCAACTCATTTTCACCTTCTCACCCCGGAAAATAGAAAATATTTCTTGTTATTTAAGACCTAAGAACTTGCTTACATGTAAGGTTCCCCTTTTATATGGGAAATGTTTCCTGTAACTCATTTTAGTTGTACGTATAGATTACTGTTTTATAAAACAACATATTTTCTACACATTACCTAACAATTATTTATATAGATTTTTTGTTGTTGTTGCTTTTCAGTGGTTTTCTCCTTTCCCAACATTGGCCCAGATACTCAGTTCAGCATTTGTTTTGATTGAGAGGTAATCACAGGTCCACACTATATAACACTCCCCCTGCATGGACAGACATGCCTATACTATACACTGTAATAGCAGCACCTCTGGGAGAGGGAGAGAGGGAGAGAACGAACTTGTCAAAAGGCTGAGCAATTATATGAAGCCTGAACTATTGTCTGCTTGGAAGATCTTGATCCGAAAAGCAACCAACCACAGTTTTCTTCCATATGATAAATGCTGTGTGGCATTCCACGTAATCACTCCGATGGTCTCTAATCAGTCATTCAGTGTATGGCCACCACGGACATGACAATCCACTGAATAGAAAAGTGCTTTATAAACTGCTGCCAGTAACTGATGGCTACACTATAAGTACCCGGCAGCTTCTAATCACTAAAGACAGATATATTGTGCAAATGAAGGAGGCAGTCAGTGGCAGATCCTTATCTCAAACGTCAAGCATTTTAAATGAACCATTTCAAAAAAATGCATATTGTTTTCTATAGATTATCATAACGTAGTCTATAACACTTTATGTAATGAGAACCCACCTGATCTAAGGAGTAGTTAATATGTGAAATTGAAAGATGTGGATCAGCCAAGAACTGTATTAAAAAAAAATAATAATATTACAATTTTATAAAAGAAAATATAAGACTTTAATTCTTTGCTGGCAACAATGCAAGAAATACATACATTTGACGTAGCTAATACAATAACCTCTCAGCTTTGTGGATAGCTTAACAGTAGAAATATAAAGAAATAGAACAAATTCTATTTGGAGCAGTTCAATTAGCCCGAGTCATTCCAGAGGAATTATAACTGTAAGAGCTGATGCATTGTGTGTCTTTCATAATGTTGCACTGCTCGTTCTCAGAAAGCCAGCCTAATGCCCAATGCATGGAAGAGGGTGGCATGTCACCCTGGGATTATGTGTATATAAATGGCTTAAAACTTAAGCACAAGTGGCATAAATGTGCCTGTGATATATCAATTCATCTAAATTATGAGGAATAATACGTATGAAAGAACTGGAATAGCCTCATATTCTTACCTCTTGTTCCAAATCCAATAAAGCTTGCCTGTAAGGCTGAAGTATAGAATCCAGGCCTCTGCAAAATGCTCTTAGGTAGATTCCATGCAGACCAACCTGCCCTGGCAGAGAGGAATGATGATCCTGAAAGGTAAAAAAATTTATGAATAGAATAGAAATATGTTCAATCCCCTTACAGCTGGAATGAGAGAACCAGTAGATAACCATTCTAAAAGAATAATGCAATATATTTCCATAACCACTGCTGCTTAACTAAAATAGTATTAACATTTCCTATCATGGCATTATCAAAACAATTTATCATGCAATCCGACTGACATACAGAGTATTTAGCTTAATGATGTCATGTTAAAACCTGAACTACAATACTAATGATCATTTTAGCCATTGTATTATTTGCCTACTAAGAGAAAGCTTAAAGTAAACTGGCAACTTTGTTACAAAACTTTAAAATACTGCTACAGTTTATGTATTGACGATGGATAAACATCAAAGAAAATAAGAAGAAATCTACCCAAGGGGTTGTAATTCGGGACATTTAAAAGAAGGGTGCAATATGTATATAAATGTAAAAATAATATTATAAATACAACCCTTACAGATCCTGTGTCATAATATAATTCCTGATCCCTGAGTGAGATATGTTATGCTTGCACTTGGGCTGCCTGATGTTATGGGTTATGTAATACCCCCCTCACTGTTGTTACTGACATAATGGATGAGTACAGCAGTGATGGGCAACGATACCTATCATTGATCACATGCTGCAACCCTCGAACTATCTAAAGGTTACATAATATTTCATCTTGATAGTAAGATCATATTTTTATTATATGAGGATTCAAGTCTTAGTGAAACCATACAAGTGTTAAGCATGTGACCCATACACCATCCACAAGGCATGAGTAGGGGACTATATAGAGTGTTAACCAGCAGTGAAGTCAGACATCTCAGTATACATTCTGCAGGCAAACCACCATAAGAACCTACTCTTCACAAAAACATTCAAGCATCACCGCAAATGCAGCAGCAATGAGAATATTGAAGAACGCATTATTAGTCTACCTTTCACAGCAACAATAAGAGCTAAAGCAAAGCATCAGGTCATTTATAATCTGTCATCTCAATACTGCAGGGAAACTAAGCTGCAATATACAGGACACTAAGTTCAAGTGACTTGTCCTCCCATTACTTTGGCAAGGTTGCTAACTGTTCTAATTCTCACAGTATTCACTTCACTATTACCTCATTACAATCACTGCTCCTGTTCCTATGGGGGAAGAGGTGAAAATGATATATCTACATGTACATTTTCCACTATGCACCGAATGTAATAACAACAAACTGTTATCATTATGTAAAATGCCTTCCATTAACTTACTTATTATCTATAAGACATAAAATATTCAAACATATTTTAATATGTTATATACTTCTTTTTCATTAATAAATTGATTTTAATAAGAATAAATAGATTTATTAGTATAAAGTACAGGTAATAAAATATATAGAGCACTTGCACTTACCTGTTGCTGTACATGTCCTGTGTATTGTTCAATAAATTCTGTGAAACGAATATAATCAGTCCCTAGCTTGCACAGACGGTTTAGTACACTAGTTTCCCCAGGATGGAGGAAAGGCAGATCTTGTGATACCTGCAAAGAAACGGCAAATGACTTTAGTAAGTATATAAAGAATACAAACACTAGTTCATTTGTCATTACCATTTGTAAACCTTTAAACTGTGCAATAACTTAAAAAGCAAATGTAACTCTTAAAAGTCAATTTTGCTTTTAAGAAAATTTCTTAAAAATAAGAAAAACTACATGACTATAAAATAAATTTATACACAGAACATTTTCTGGATTAAATATTTAAGGATATATACAGTTTAATTAATGAGACACCCTCCAACCAGCTAGAATTTAATGTTGTTATAATGTTATTGCATTTGTAACGCACACAGGCCAGTGATATGCAAATTGCAACAGTTACCAATCAGATGCAAAGTTAGTAACAGTACAATCATTAGGGCAGACACAGATAGAAGAATAAAATGTAAAATTACATTATAGAAAATAGCTATTAAATATGTAATTGGGTTTGCAGTATAAATGTGCTTTCTATAATCATCAGTATATCTACATGCTACAAAAACAAGAATAAAGGTGGCCTGCAATATCCTTCATCATACAGCAAGACACCATACAGATAGTTACATTATATATTATACAATGAGTCTAGTGATGGGACAATGACAGCAGCATATATACAACCTGCAAGCCCGTCCTCTTGTTCCAGGTAAAGATGCTGCCGGGATAGCCGCTCAGGGCCAAGAGCAGCTCATGTATCATTGCTACGGGCCTAGACAGCCGGTATCACAGACAGCAGCAGCTCTCCGCACTATTTACATCCGTCACTGCCGCCACTACAGTCCGCCAACCAAGAGCTCTAACACAGATCGGACTACAATTCCCGATGTGCACCGCGCGACAACCGCCGCCGTTCAGCACCGTAGACTGGACTACACTTCCCGACATGCCTTGTTTTGTATGGTTGCTATTTACGATTAGCAAGAATACGTCAAACGTGTGTCATATGGCTTTATCATTTATATTCGATGTCGAGGTTATGAATCGTTATTGTTATAATTTTCTGATGCCGTCGGAAGTAATTTATACAGACATTTTAGTTAGATAAATGTTCAGAAAAACACAGGACAGCCTTTTGGCTATAGCAACCTATCAGATTTCAGATAGCATTTTTTTAAGCGCAGGTTGGAACATGTAACGATTTGTGATTGGTTGTTTTAATACTCTTCTCTGTAACGAGTTTGTGTGCTGGGATCATAGTGGGTCTGGGGGGTCCTGCATGTTGAATGGGACAGCACTGAGTCACTGCTGGCACTAGCCTTGTTAGCAGGTTGTACTCGTCTCTGTGCGGTTCCTAGGTTGGAGTAGATTATTCATTTTGTTTTGTTGTTTGTTTTTCTTCTCTTCTGTGCCATGCACTTTAGAAAAACAATGCATTTCTTTTGTACACAACTTTATAATAATCCCTATTATTAAAATACTGCTACAAAATGATGTAGGTAACAATTTGAAAAAGGCAACTTAATTTATTATGAAAAAATTATATTTATGAATGTTTTTCATAAAAACTATATTTGTTGCTTTTAAAAATAAATAATAAATACCTCACCTTTTTTGTCTATTGCGACTGTATTTGGAGTTAATTTAGAAAATAAGCATAGAAGAAATCTTGCATTTCATGGATATATCAAACTCTTCTATTCAATTGATTGTCAGTTTGCAAGCAGGGCCCTCTTACCTACCAGTCTGTCTGTCATTTAGTTTTAGAATGTTTGTATTCGATTTTGAAGTGCTATGTCATATATTAAACTTTTTTAAAATAAATAGCAGTTTGTATGTGGTACATATATATCTCCTTGTTAACAATTCATGGAAGCGAATGGGTAATATTAATAAACACTTTTACATTTTCAGGTATCATTTTTGTAGCTGTTTTCTTAAGACCTTTTAAATTATTGTTTAAAAAAGAAATATCATTACAAGAAACATTACAAATCCCCACAGCAGAATACTTTGTGTATAATGATGTGTTGCCATACAGAAGAGTGTAAGAAAAAATGCTAATTAAACTTGCTGAGGT
The DNA here is from genome assembly GCA_011038615.1 of Limnodynastes dumerilii. Taxonomy (NCBI): domain Eukaryota; kingdom Metazoa; phylum Chordata; class Amphibia; order Anura; family Limnodynastidae; genus Limnodynastes; species Limnodynastes dumerilii. The sequence goes on from WWET01000981.1 coordinate 97,866, forward strand.
AACGGAAGAAACAGACAAGAGTAGAAGACCTAATTATTGATACACTGTTGGGTAAAAGTGAAAGGTTGTCAGGGAGTCTAGTAAAACCTGCAAGCACACTTGAAGCATGATATAATGAATTTCTATTTATACAATACAAACAATGATGTGTCAACAAGGAGATAAATTGGGGAAGCTGTTTTCAGCTCTAAAACCTTCTGGATATATGATTTCTTTCTTGTTGGTACATCGATCAATAATTAATGTGGCCCTGATATAAATGTGTGTGATGATGAAGCACCATTTTCATTACCTGCTCACCCATCAGGAAGGAAACAATTATATGTATGGTTTAAATGCAGTATGTAAAGGCTAATACAGTTTGAGAGTACACAGAAAAACAGGGGGAGCTCAGCAAAACCACGCTGAACTGACAGTCATTTGCACCCTTCATAATGCAACATGGTTTTTCTCAGATTTTGTATGTGGTACATGATTTTTGTGGTTGTGGCACCCTCCTGGTTATTATTTAAGGACATTCTGCATGGGTTGAGTTTCTTGTTTTTTTGGTGTTACATCCTTGCCTTTGCCCTGACGTTCATGTCTGGTAAGATTTCTACCCACTGGTTTGTTTGATCTTGTTTTCCTCCTTTATTTTGCAACAGGAGAAGGGGCAGATATAGATTAGGATTTTCACACAAGGGGCCCTCCACATACTTCTATTTTGGATTGCTTTATCATGTTACGTCTTGCAGACTAAAGACATACATTGAACAATTTGTGCAAATGTCTTAATAAGCAATTGGCAAATATAAGTCAATTAAGATCAAATATAAGATCAGTCATCAGTTTACATTAATATTCTGCTGTCTCCCTTACATAACCAAACTAACTGTTTACATTTACTGAGGATGGATTTCATATTTGTGATATTATATATAGATGTTTTAGCACTTCATACAGGACTGGATCCTGACCTACAAAGAAGGGAACGTTTCCGCTCTTTGATAGTGGAAAACAAGGGTATTTGGCGTCTGCGTATGTATGAGCAGCATATTTCCAGCATGGATCTGGATCCTCAAGAATCAGAATTTCACGCTGGAAGTCCTTCGACAGTGGGGCACAGTGGCAAATGCAGGATTTTGAAAGGGGGGTTTCCCACGCGTGTACCAGGGGAAGGAACCGGGGGGGTCAGAGGAGGCAGTCACCCCCCATGATTGTTGTTGGGGGAGCAAAGTCTCTGTTTTGCCCCCCCATGAACTTCTGCACAAAGGTGAATGAGGATGAATGAAGTGAAAATGGGGATGAAGCAATAATAGCTTTATCTGAACTCGTCAACTGTTGTCACTTCTGTTTACCAAAATAAAGTTGTCTTTATGCTTGTTCTGTACATTTTCTTATTGTAAATGCTTTTTTCTTTCTTTCTTATAATATAATTCATTTTGCTATCACAATTTGCAGTGCGAATAAGCAGACACAGGAGACCGGGAAGCGGTACTTCCAGGGGCGTCACAACTTTTTTTTTGGGGGGGGGGCGAGAACTTATCCCTCCCACTGGCGCCCCATCTCATCTTGGTGCGCCCCCACCCCCCTCTTATGTATTATGTTTTTTTGTGCC
>WWET01000981.1:101687-133256 GCA_011038615.1 Limnodynastes dumerilii
TTGTGGCTTGTGGACGGTTTAAAATATTAGCAGCGTCTCATTGTTGCCAGATCGTAAGGTAGACAATGATTGCCATAAGAATCGTAGAGCCATAGTGCCAGACCCTGACCTAGGTATGAGAAGGGACTTACGCAAGTCATTTGCTGGGGACGGTTTAAAATATTAGCAGCGTCTCATTGTTGCCAGATCGTAAGGTAGACAATGATTGCCATAAGAATCGTAGAGCCATAGTGCCAGACCCTGACCTAGGTATGAGAAGGGACTTACGCAAGTCATTTGCGTAAGTTCCCTGTCTCGGAACATCTGCGCATGCGTGCGCCAGATGTTCAGTCTGCATACCTACTGACGTATGTAACTAAGTTATGTATGTCAGTAAGTATGCAGAAGGGGCTGACCCTTCATTTATGATGGCCATATCCCTGCCATACAGGTGGGGATAGCCATTTAATGAGGGGGCAGGAAAGCCCCATTACAAATAGGCCGTAAGGCCGCAGACCTAGTCATAAATCTGGCCTATTGTGTCTGGAGCACCTCATGAAAAAGGGGCTTCAGTAGTCCTTGGCCTTTTGCCCCCCATGAAAATTTTCGTTCCTACGCCCCTGGCGTGTACTACATTATTAGCATATCTCTCAACATTTTGGAGCCCAAAAACAGGACAAATAAGCTCCGACCCCAACCTGCCCAAGCTCAGTTCCCGACCCGCTCCCATTGTCATGCCGCACAGAGTAACTTACTTCTAGGCTGTGAGTGTAGGGGCCAGCTGCGGGTTTGGAAAAGTGATGTTACCCATAGCAACCGATCCCCCACCTGCTTCCCTACTGCAACCAGAACCCCCCCCCCCCAGGTGTGCCACTGGGGCAGGTTGCATACAGTGTGTATGTTAGGTGAGAGGGGGTTACTATTTAAATTTTACTATAAGAGGTGTGTTTATGCTCTTATGTCCCATCCAGATTTCTGAGCTGTCCTCTGGGGATGGCAATCTTTATGTAGGGTCTCCGTGGGCTCCGTCAGGATACAGCAGGGATACAGATTTGGATGTCTGCTTCCTCTGCACTCAGAGTTCAAGAGCAGCAGAAGTGGGGATCTTGGCTTTTTGTGAAGGGGCGTTTTCTGTTCACTGGGATCAGAAAATGGCCACATTTTGTGACTGGGCATGCAAACAGGCTGCACATCCAGTACATATCTGTGTCCAGTGGCACGGTGGGATGTGGCACTTTTGTATAGGATTGTGGGAATGTATAGTAATAGTACAGTGAGCCCCTGCTAAGCACACCCATTTTATATGTGACTGTAATGGAAACCTAAAGCAGAGTCTGGTGGCAGAATTCTTTGTGAGCATGGAAGGCTGGATCCTGTGGGGATCTGATGCCACTGTGCTCGGAGCTCCAGGCACAGCGGTATTGTAATTTGCGATCAGGTGCAGTGCAATTTACAGATGGGATGAATAGGCTGGTTAATTTATATGCTGCTAACAGACTATGCACCTGGTCAACTCAAACTATTGTCATACAGTGGTCCAGATTTACTTAAGCTGTAGGTTTTGAAAGAGTGGAGAGTTAGCCCATAGCATCCAATCAGAATCTAGTTGACATTCTCTAGAATGCAATAGTTAAATAAGATCTAGAATCTGATTGGTTGCTGTGGGCAAACTCTCCACTCTTTCAAAACCCAAAGCTTAATAAATCCAGACCTGTGTCTTTTAATGAGTATTTATACTGTTGGTATCTGTGCACGACACCTGCTCAACCCAATTCTTCCTTTGTGGGAGTAACATTACTATTACTGACTGTTTGTAGGTAGATTATACATGATCCCTGATGTCCCCTTCTCTTGACAGTTGTCAGTGTTTTTTTTCATTCACTTGCTAACAATTACCAGTAGCTTTTCAATATTTGCCTACTTAAAAACAGGACTTCATTTCTGTTAATGAAAACTGTAAACCACAAATGATCTCAGCTGTGCTAAAATAGGAATATGCTGTCACTGTATTTCATAAAATATCATAAAGATATTTTTAAATCAAATCTAAACCAAGTTATGCATGAAGATTAATTTAGTTGTATCTGTCACTCTGACAATGAGATTGTGCAGTGTATTTTTTAGTGCACTCATTTACCCATAGAACCTTACCATTAGGCACAGGATTAATAATGTGGTCTCAGACATAGGTAATATGCTCATCACACTACTGGTACTGTAGATGTGACAAAGCAATGTGTGCCTGCAACCAATAATAATTCCTATAAATTAAAAATGCATACTGTGTATTTTCTGTTTATCTCCATTGGCTGTTCTGGGATTGTGCTATGTTGTTGGGAATGATTCTTGTAGGTTATCCATGTAGGCTTATTGCTAAGAATAGAATATATTGCATTATATATGGCTACTTTCTGATTACATCTTGATAGAAATGAGCAAGTATTAAACCAAGCCATGCATCAAACAGTGTGTATGTAAAACACTACGTATTATGCTGTCTAATAGCCATAAAAATTGCAATTATAGTGTAGGGGAATATAACACACACCCTTTTCTAAAAGCTTGTTGCTGTGTTGAAAAATTCTATAAATTATTATTAGCAATGTATTATGAAGATTTGCAATTGGGTAACCCTGTAAGCAACGTAAAAATTAAATTGTACTTTTCTATTGTAAAAGGTGCACATTTGGCTGTCATAATGCTTTCAGAAGTTTTAGCAACCCTGTACCATGAGTACCATGCAACATTACAGTGTTTATTCAATGTCAATTCTGTATGTACAACCGTGTAAGCAGAGCTCTTATGAAAGAATACTTTACAAAAGAGAGCATGTCTTTATTGTTTTATCTTATTAACTGTGCAAACAGAAACATTAACAGAACAGTATACAGAACAGATGCTGTACATCATTTTAACAGCGTAAAAATCATTGTCACCAAAGTCCATTTTCCAGATATTGTGTTGGTGCTCAGCCCTGTCACTTCTGCACACTGTTTCAGGTCTTTGTTTTATAAACATTTCAGAAGGAAGAAGTTGCAAACAGCACCTCTGGGGCAGTTACACAATTTCCCAATCCTGGAAGCCTTCCTGACTGCACATTGCTCCCCTACATCACACTGAAACACAAGGGTGAAATATATGAATATTTGTACTAATTAGCTAAAAATTATCTAATTTCATGACTAAATATTCTCAGTGTTATCATAATGACATGTCTGAACTGGTGTATTATCAGTCACTGTCACATCAGAAAATTCATACAAAGTAATGGAAATACTGGTGGTAAAAAGAAATCAAAGTGATGCATGAATCATTATTGTTTGGGGAAACAGCACTACCCTGTGCCCTAAGTGTCACCTTGTTTGTTTTTAAATAACACATTATCGTTTTCAGTACCACATTCTGCATGTAATAAAATCCACAGTAATAATGCAACAAAATGCTATTATGTACTGCAGATGTTAACATTTTAATGACATTTATTATGCATAAAACATATGCAAGCAAGATATTTAAATAGAGAGATACCTGCAGAATATGTTTTTTATTATCGTTTGCAGAAACTAAATAACTGATTGTTACATTAGATGTTTCATGTCCTCAGCTAACTTACCACTGGAACTTGTCCGAATTTCTTTTCCCAGGAGGGAACACGTTTGTTCTGCAACTTCTCTAAGACTTCTTGCAGAGCCCCCAACTAGAAAAGACATATTTATCAGGAAATTCCTCTAAAGCTTTGCATTATTTCCTAGAAGGAAAAGTATTTCCCTGGCTGGAGATGTACTCACCAGCTCTTTCTCACTGGAGGGGACCACGTCTTTGGGGTAAAAGTCCCGGAGTGCCCTGGTCTCTAGGTCTGAGCTGTCCTCCTGGCCACAGACAGAACTTATAACGATGAAGAGCAGGCAGCTGCCCAGGGCGAGAAGGCGGAATCTGGAGCTCTCCATGGTGCTGAACCCCAGCAGTGAGTAGACTGGCAGTCGTGGCTCTACGACCTGTGCTATGTGGGCAGCCTTGTTGTATTTCTGAACTCTCTCTCTCTCTCTCTATTTATCTCATCCACTGGGATGAATGTTGTTATTTTATTTGATGCACTCCTCCCATCGTGACGACAATGAGAAGCGTGGGGGGTACATCAGAATTCATTCAGTTTCTTATATTGGGCGAGCCTTTGTTCAGCAATCAATCATCCATCCTCGGGCTATGCTGACATGGCACAGGGGGCACGGAAGACTTATGCTTCTTCTCCTTGCGTCAAACCAATTTAATATTACTGTGAGAACTTTGTGAGATGACAAATCGCATTTCCTGCTTACAAATGAACATACTCATTTGAATACAAGTTTTACCTGTGGGCAGTTCAGCGTGTAAACACATATATTATAGGTAATATTTATTACAATAATGGCAATTTAAATGCCACTCAGGGGAGTTTGTGTTTGTGTAGCAAGTCTTAATTCCACAGTTTAGTTGCACCAGAGAAGAGAAAATCTGATGCTTATACTTTCTTATTGGAGCACTGAACATCAGCTGTGCATTACATTTACATTACAGATTTCCTATTCCTGTGACTATATAGTACCACATAATGCAAATATATGTTATTTATTTTGTTATTAATGTATTTTGTGCACATTTGAGATACTGTTTGTTACAAAAAAGATAGGGGACCTGACCTAGAGAATGAACATACACCTAATAGAATGGGTTCAGCTAAATTTTGTGAAGTACATGATAAAGAGAAAATAAATAAAGACTAATTTGCTTGTGTCCAATTGTCTGATCTGAGAGCTATTGCAGAGAGAGATTCCATTATAGTGTAATATATCTTTATTAGTTCTTCTCAGAACACAAAATTATACACAAGTGGATAAGTGTAATAAAAATGTGACTGGTCACTCAGACCTGCAGCTGCCTCTGCAGCCATTGTTTCCACCAGACTTCCTGAATCATAACAGGACAGGTGTAATTTCAGAGAGATAGACTGAAGTGAAATATTGTGAACACATCATAGTTAACTTAAACAGTAAGCAGTAAAACACAGTTTGATAGACATGCCACACAGCTCACATATTTAACAGTCCAATGGGTTCTAAGCCATGATGCATTACATTATAATTTCTAAACTATTTTTTACATCCTCCAGCATTTTTATCAGTTTGATTGAGTTGTTTTTTTTCAGTTTTCCAATATTTAGTGTTCTTTTTATTTTGCATTGCTATATGTTTATTTTACAAAGTTGTTTTTTTTTAACAAAAATCTTTTCATGAAAAATCTTTTATTAACATTCAATAGTACAAAAAGTGCAAAAGAAGGTTTATTTAAATGACCAAAAACTGTTACTTTGCCTATAATATGCATGCCAAAACATAAAATAAATGTAATTGTGTATCCTGCTTTAATGCATGTCTCAGCCTATAATGCAAAATATGCAGCAAATAAGAAAATATTTTTAAATATACACTATAAAAAAGTACTTTAAAATTGTATTTCTTCTTTCCTTGGAATGAAAACATTTGTCAGAATGTCAAGCACACACATAGATTCTGGGGTTTAGGTCACACAACATTTGTATAGTCCTTATTAACCATTAATAGATGGGATTTTTTTTTTTCCTTCGATAGTTTTTATTGAAGTTTATAAACAATAAGGGAGAGGGTACAGAAAAACAAAAAGGGAGGGGAGAGAAGAAACAGAGAGGGATGGGATATACAATGGCAATGTAACATTTTCAGAGTCAAACAAAGCACTACAGTAGTGGATAAGTAACTGTAAACATAGCATGTAGGAAATAAAACAACATGGTAAAAACATAAAACTTATAATACTTATAAATCAGAGATATTCTACTCATTGAGGCTGAATGGTAGGGGATCCGTTTCTAAAGAAGAAGAGATGAAAGATACACCTTTGCCTGCTGAAACAAATTCATGCCAGGCAAACCATTTAATAATGGGGGGATAAGGTGGAAGTAAGAAGTGCCTTCGGTCTCCATCAGGAAATTGTAGTGGACATTAGAATATATTTTAGATAAAATTTTGAGCTATGGCAGCTCTAGTTACAATGCAAATGTGGCCCAAAACATATCTGGCATGAGTCGGGACTATTGTGCGGAGGGGGTGGGAATGAAACAGAGCTGTATCTGGAGATGGAGATATTTCCAATTTAAGAACTTTACTGGCCAAACTAAAAGCAGAGGTCCAGTCTTGATAAATGGAGGGGCATTTCCAGAATATGTGCAAAATATCACCAATTTCATTGCAGCCACGCCAACAGTATTTTGATTGAGCTGACCAAATTTTGTAAACCATGTAAGATATATTGTAGATATTGTGTTTTTTGACTCGTTTATGGTGCGTTTTGGGAGGCTTTTATAGGCCTCTGTCTGCATCTAAATCAAGTGAGTCTGGCAGCACGTGGGCGGCTCCATACATTGTCGTACTGCACACAGTTTGATCAATAGGCTTGGGCTACGCTATGCATGGATTGGTCCTTGGAATTGTGTGAAAAGCTGCTATACAGACCATATACAGGGAACACTGCACTGTATTTATATGGCAAGCTGCATAATGCCTAGTAGGTGTGTTAACTGTCTGGACTCTTTTTGCTACCTCTGTAGTGGCAGAAACAGTGTTTGACTCCACTTGTGAAGCATTTCTGCAAGCTTTACTTTGCTTGCGAAGTCAGTGACCAAGACGAAGTCTGGGCCTCTCGTGTTTGCTGTCCCATTGTGTTGCTGTCCCATTGTGTCAGGCTTCTCACAAGCTGGTCAAAGGGCTCTCAGAACATATATTTCACTGTCCCAATGATTTGGAGGAAACCAAAAGACCACTGAACAGACTGCTACTTTTATCTGATGAACATTCCAGGGAAGCAGCTCCAAATCAAAGTACACTATGACATACCCAGAGTTACTGTCCGCCATGAGGCCTGTGCCTCACAGTGCAGCAATGCTTGTGCCAAAGCCTCCAAAAAGTTCAAACTTCAAAAAGATGAACAAGAAACAGAGCCCTCAGAGCGTGGCGATGGTCAGAAAAATCTTGACCCAAGCTTTGAGTCTCCTAGTTCTCCATCTCCTAAACCACATGGACTAACCCAAGGAGATCTCAATGACCTTGTCAAGGATTTTAACCTCTCTAGAAGACAAGAAGAACTTTTGCTCTCCAGATTGAAAGGCTAGAATTTATTTCACAATGACTAAAATATGTGCTTTTAGAGTCATATTGGCTTTAAGGATATCTTTGCCTTTGAAGATGGGCTTGTCTTTTGTCACAATGTTAAGTCTGTCATGGAAGCACTTGCTCACGAGTACATGAATATCGTCAGTTCTCCACTTATTGATCCAGAGAAAATCTTTCTGGCCCTGCTCCACATAAAGATGAGTCTTGCAAAGCACTGGCTCAGAGTGGGCTTGCATTAGCCTACATACATTACTGGCTGACTACTGCTGGACAGTTGAAAGGGATACTCCAGAGGCAAACAACAGCAGAAAAGTCTATGTTTCCACATTTTATGTCTTTTACTCATTTACCATGCCTGTATTTTTAATAAACCTGATGTTGTAAACCTGAATTGGGTCTCACTCAAAATCCTTACATGAGAGTCATTCCAGAGGTGGAACTAGCAAGTTGTGGGCCCAGGTGCAAAAAAATATGCTTTGGCCCTGATGATATCCCAGGCAACCCGATGGGGAGCTTCGACGGTGCAGTGATGACGGCTATGTGCCCTTGTATCATCATTCGTCCCCGGTGCCGCTGCACCTGTTGCACCAATGGTAGTTCCGCCCCTGAGTCATTCTAAAAATCTTTTTTTAATTGATCACAGAAAACACAATGCAATGAACTGAAATAAACTCTTGTAACAAAAAAAATATATATTTTGTTAACCAATGTTAATAAAGTTTAACTTTTTAAAGCAAAAAAACCCCCCCAAAAACTAATCCCCTAAAAATTTACTTTTATCTAAAAATAAAATGTGCAGCAATGTACTGCTATTCAATATTTACAAAAAATAATACAGAGAAGTGTATGCAGTGAGCTTCAAAATATGTTTTGTTCTTTATTTACACCCTTTAATAATTGTTTAGTGTTTTAGGGCATTTATTGAATGAAAATCTCCTGTGGCAAGCGCATATACCAGCCCTGAGCTGGTGCAAAACAGTTTTCTGATCCATGAATAAGGGCAGTGCCACATTGGGTTTGAGACCCGCTGGATCCATCATTCTGTGCGCTTGCATGAGAGGCATTTCCCCTTGATTGCACTAAGTTTTGTCCCAGGTAAGATTTCTAATCCATCCTTACGTAACATGGGGACAGATTGGAAATATGGATAGGGGGGCATGCATAGGACATGCCCTTTACTGTAAGATTAGCTTCCCTTTCCCCTTCCACTAGCACTCGCACCTACCCTGCCACCCCGCTAGAGACTGGCTGGCAGGGTCAGCGCAACCCGCTTCGCGAGGGGATGCAATGCATCCCGGCGCCATGCTGGATAGGCGCCGGACATCCCCCCGCACTAAGTGGGAGGGATGAACTTACAGAAGACATAAGGAGGGAGAAGAAAGTGGACTGCTGGTGTGAGTGGAGGAGAAGGGGGAAAAAGGAAAAGAAGGGATAGATGTAGGATGCACTGAGGATATTAATTTGGGATCAGGTCCTATATGTTTGATCACGCTAAAATGCTGCATACCTGATCGAGTCCCCCCCCCGAAGTACTTAATACTGGCAGATTTGCAAAACAATGGGTCAGGGGCTCCCTACTCTGACGTCTGCTGTGTCTGACTTCTGGTAGACAGATGATAATTTGTGCTGACATGCCTGTGCCAGTAAAGTAAAGATGGAAGACTGATTTATTCGTTAGACTGTTTACCAATCAGTAAATAACATTATTTTCAGAGTTCGGTAAATTGCATTTTTCCTCAGTAAATATGCGGATGTAAAGGTATCTACAGGGCCGCCTTCAGAATTTCTGGGGCTCAGGACACACCAGTCGCCTTCATGTGACATCATCGGTGACATCACATGGGCAGGGTCTCGCTGACCTGTGCTGCCATTGCTACCATTGAGGATAAATATTATTTTTAAATATAAAAATACCTGTAATATTTATCTTTCCCCTCTAATGCGTAGACATCATAATGTGGTAATGGCCTTGAAAACTATTACAAAAGATTACAAAAACAGAAAATATTTACAATATATAGTATAAAAGGACCTGTGCCAAAGTTTAAACGTAGCGGCAGCACACAAAAACTATTGAAAATGCGTACGTCCTATCCCCAGCTCAACACTGGATAGGTAGTACTGCAAATGAGCATGCAATAGAGCATGGGGTTTTTTCTTTAAATGAATTACAATTGGTTTTATGTATGTGCTGTTTAATTACACTGGTAGACAATAATTTTGTCACAGGATTCATTATGTGTTAATATAAATGTATTCTCTCTGCTGACTTCATGAATGTCGATAGATTCTTTCTATCACCCACAGTTTTGAAGTTATGCCCACCACGAGCTGATATTGTGGTTTTTTTACTCGTTTATAGTGCGTTTCGGGAGGCTTTTATAGGCCTCTGTACTGCACACAGTTTGGTCAATAGGCTTGGGCTATGCTATGCATGGATTGGTCCTTGGAATTGTGTGAAAAGCTGCTATACAGACCATATACAGGGAACACTGCACTGGCAAGCTGCATAATGCCTAGTAGGTGTGTTAACTGTCTGGACTCTTTTTGCTACCTCTGTAGTGGCAGAAACAATGTTTGACTCCACTTGTGAAGCTTTTCTGCAAGCTTTACTTTTTTTGTGAAGTCAGTGACCAAGACAAAGTCTGGGCCTCTCGTGTTTGCTGTCCCATTGTGTCAGGCTTCTCACAGGCTGGTCAAAGGGCTCTCAGCACATATATTTCACTGTTCCAATGATTTGGAGGAAACCAAAAGACCACTATGGGCAACATCTCCACTTTTCCAAACCTGCAGCTTAGTAAATCTGGCCCTTGCTCAGAGGCACTTTATGTTTGATAAATATCTGCCTCCCTTAACTGTGTTATGAGTAGAAATTGACATTTACTGTGAATTTCAAGTTTACCTGTGACTGATTCATTATCAATCCACATACTCGGCCATCCTCATTCACAAACATTATATACAACTTTATTCTACATCTGTATCTATATGTACCTGTGTTTTTATCCCAGAAGCACCAATAATTGCTTGTCTGTTGATAGATTGGGTAGAGCGTGAGGACTGTGCGGAGGAGAGACATGAGAGTAGAAAGGGGTGACAGCACAGATCAAAGGACAGAGCTAGGAGCAGGAGTGAGAACACTGTAAGTCATTTATATACAGTATATTTTATATACTTTTATTTAATATACTTTGTTTTCTGTTTGGTATACATGTCTAACAAATTGATTGCACCAAGGGTCCCAGGCCAACATAACATTTTTCAATATAAAGGCAATAGGCCTCTGTGTGTTTTTCTATAAGGTCTGTAAGTCTGTCTCCCCTGTGACTCCCCTCTCAGTTACGTCTCCAGAACCCCACCCTAAATTCTCTGCATGGATCTGCGTCTGTCCGATTGCAGATACTCGCGGAAGTGCAGACCACTGCTCACTCTCCTTAATTTACATAACTACCTCCCTTCCTTTGCGAGGATAAGGCATGTGGATTAAGGACTGGTGCCCTGTGCTCTAGCACATCCGTAGCGTAACATCTGCCGTGCTACCAGAAAGACTCACACCTGACTAAAATATCCACCTTACGAAAGCAGCAGTGGGGAGTTTTTGCTAATTTAAGGTCAGGGCAATTGTTCTTAGGGATACAGCCGATCATCAATCATTTTTCATATTTGGGGTTGCGATGCGATAGATGATCAACAAAATTGTAAATTTATCTTTATATAAAGTTATATTATTATGTATGAGTGGTTTAACCACTGAATTAAATCATAACACAGCCAGTCTAAGCGATAAGCATATATAAACTATTGAGATAATTCTCCTGCCTTTAGAGACTCAAGAAAGAACCAAACCTTTCACTAAACATTTATTAAAATCTGACATTGTCATCAAGATATATTAAATGTCAGCACACATTTAAATAACACCAGCAGGGCTTTTTATAAAAACAGAAACTATATTAAAGAGGACAAATCAGTTAATTTTATTTAAAAAAAATTGTGTATGAAAAGCGATATTTATATGGCAATTACACGTTCCTGGAACCAAGGAATTTCAATGTATACATCCAATAAGCAACCCATTGTCTCTTTTATACACATCCTATAAAATCATCTATGGAAGATCGGAAATTTGATGTTTAAAATTGTTGAGTCTTGTCCAAGTAGTCTTGACGAACTTTTGACATTTTCTGTTTTCATTTCCTGCCACTGCTGCAAGGTAGTTTGTCATCATTATAATCTTTCATATAAGACTGTTCATTGATGTGGATCTCTATAGCATGACTAATGTGACCCACGTACAGTATACAAATATACAAAGATGCATAAGCATAAAAAGAAGTGGGTTCTATGTAAAACCAATAAACGCTATAGATAGAGTTTTGGTTTCTCATATTAATACTGTAGATAATGCACAGGTGTATATTTAATATATCTTTTTTTAATTTAATCATCTTTTCATACTTTGCAAGCTAGCTAATGAGAGCTAGAATCTAATTAGTTGCTACGGGCACCTTTCCAAACCCTCTGCTTATTGCTAGCTCCAAATTGACTGATATATTCGGTGTATACTCTATGGGGCTGATTCAGAGATACGATTTCCACGGCACTTAGGAGCGTATATTTAGGATCTTAGAAAATTTGCATTACTGCGCATGCGTAGTAATAGTTCAACGCCAACATAGCGGTTAGGAGCGTAAATTCGCTAAGAGCGTAAGTTTGAATCGATCACAAGCACTTAAGATCTTAAGTGCTGCGATTCTTTAAGATCTTAAGGATTTGCATGGAAATGGGCGGGGGGAGGCAGGGAAATGAGGGAAAGTGGGCGCGGGCAGACACTTAGGATCTTAAATATACGCTACTACGTCACTTAAGATCTCAACTGCCAGCGCAGAGTTAGGGTTAGTCAATGGTGGTCTAACTTTAAGATCCACCGCTGTTTGCAAGGGGAGTGACTGTTTATGCAGTGGGCTGTAACCTGCTAAGATCTTAACATTAGATGCTTATATTTGCGATCTTTTCGCAATCACATCTCTGAATCAGCCCCTATATGTGCAAGGACTGTGCTTCTTGTTTTGATTATTGCAACCAATGGACCATATAGTCATAATTTTACCAACTGAATTCCTTTGTACATTTATGTATTTATTGTTACATATTTTACTATCTTTGTTGATTTACTGATACAATATTTAAAATTGTTTATTAAATAATAAATATACTTGGAGCGCTATTTACTTTTTTTTCTTTTAAATTTTTGTGGGACTATCTCTATCCCTCTATAGCTACTAAAGCATGTTCTGTTTATGTGGATATTCTAACACAACAGTCAGCACCCATTATTGTTGTTTAGTAAATCTGGCTCTTAGAGTTCTCATGTAACCACTGTAAATTATGAAATATTTTACACCCATAATTTAGCAATATTTAATTAAAATGTTATTATGGAATTTCTAGATGTTATTCCTTTTATTCTTTTTTTTTTGTGGCAGGTAGGCTACACCGACTACATTTATGAATGATATAATTTCAGGATTATGGTAATTAGTCCTTAATATAAAACGTGTATCTGTGGTTTCTGAGTATAAAATGGTCTTTATTAGACTATTCATTATTCTTGGTAATCAGTACATAATTGATGGGGAAGCCATGATATAGCTAACACCTGTGTAATTTAAATGTTTAAATTATTCAGAACATCATTAGTTTCCTTAAGGCATTTGTGATGTCTGGACACTATTTTCTGCTAAAATGAATCAACTTTTATTGTTAAATGTTGAAAACCTAGATCTAATATTTGGATGCTGATATGCAAATAACAACACATAGATTTGCTTTCATCTGGATAAAGTGGATAAAGTTGAAAGACACAACCAATTCAGTAAATAGTCTGTAAGCTAATCGTAATAATAATATAAGTGTTGACAAGACCCTTTCCAGTACAATAAAATCATTTTATTCACGTGTTAACATGATAGAAAACGTGACCTCTTTGCTTCTGTGCCTTGTATTTGTGTTAGACTGTTGACTGACTGTTAGACAGTAGACATACTTAGGTTGGCATTCTACTTTAAGCTTAAGGACCAGATTGACTAAGCTGCAGGTTTGGAAGAGTGGAGATGTTGCCTATAGCAACCAATCAGATTCTAGCTCTCACTTTCCTATTACATACTAGAGAATGTCAGCTAGAATCTGATTGGTTGCTATGGGCAACATCTCCACTTTTCCAAACCCACAGCCTAGTAAATCTGGCCCTAAGACTTTGTTCAGAGCCCCGAGCATAACATTTGAGCCAGAAGCATCTATGCATTTCTATCATAACCACTCTTCCTGTCATGGACAAGACCTAGGACCTACATTAAGCTCTCCATATGAAACACACAGAAATTCACGGAAGTTTGGCTGGGTACTCAATAAGATGGAAAGTCCTGTTTACTGAGAGGGGACGCGCACTTGTGAGCTCAGCCTAGACTGTCAGAAATGTCATTTCTATTATCAGAAGTCTCAATACGCCCAACTTATTAACTACATCATAAAAGCATATATTCTTAGCTAATATGTATTCTAATATTTTATTTCATAACAATGTTTTTCCTGCAGTTTAAGAAACATAAAACCTTGGCCTTAGTAATTCTATTACAACAATAGCATTTTATAGTAACTTAAAATATGTATTTTAAAACAATTAGATATAATGGGCCGGATCCAGAACTACGTCCGTCTTCCATAGACGGAAGTAGTTCAATAAATATACAGTAAAATAAACAGTAGCTACTGCACATGCGTAGTAGCTATTGTACGTAATCTGCGTATCGTTTCGATACGTAGATTGCGTATATGCGGTCTTTTAGACCCAATGTCATTGGATAACTTTACATATTTTATTGTGTGTATCATGTTATTGTATCTTACATGATTATCTTTCTGAAACACCTTTTGTTGTTTGTGGAAATCTTTTAGTCCTTTCAGTTGTTTTATAAGTTTTCTTATTGTACCAACCTTGTGAGTCATTGTCTGGTTAATCCAAATGCAGCACATATGTCCCCAATAAAAACAGAGAAGCAAAAACTAGGCTTAAGATAACCCTGGAATGAGATGGTCCCAACCCCAGTCTCATTAGAGAGATATGTTTGTTTCCTATCAATTGCATGTAACAGAATCCAACGATCACCTACTGCCCTTGTCACACTTAATCATTCTTCTTAAAGGTTAGGCTTCAATCTAAATTATTGCAATTGCCTGGGGAATATTCTCTACAGAATCAGACATTTATTTCCTAACCAATAAATGAAACTTGGTTCCAGAGACCATCTGATGCATGGTAACTGAATTGTTATCATTGCATCTAGGAAAGATCCTTGGAATATACTTGGACCATTTCCCATGAGACTGTGTCACTGTTTATTGAGTGATTAGAATTCAGAATCTATATTCAAATCAGTCTTGTCTCATGCTTTTATGTTTATAATAATGTCTCTGATATTATTAGCTGATGAAGATCACCTGTGACAGAAATGATGTAGTGTTATGTTTGATGCAGTCATTTAAGGAGTCTGTGAAAGCTTTTTTAAATGGAAAATTGAAGAATATTTTCCCAATGTGTTGCTTAACTCCCCTTCTTTTCCTGGAATTGCTTAATGCATGACAAAATGAGTGGGAGTAATTATGTGTGTAATCCTAGGTCTATACCCAGAAGTGTTACTGCCAACACTTGCCATTGGTATTATAATTTCTAGGACTGTGTGACAAATATGACTTTTTGGGACAACTAGCACATGATCAACATTGTATAAATGCCTCATAAATGTTGTCGTAGAATGCTACTTTCAGATTCATTTTCCTGATCCTAGATTTTCTAAGTGGTTAATATTTATTTACCTATATATTACCAGCATATACACTGCATCACTCTTCAGACTCAGGGATAAGAGAGGTGTCCTTGCAGGCTGGCACAATGGACACAATGCAATACAAGGGTATAATGGCTTATTTCAGCCAGTGTTGTTCTAGGGATCAATTTGAGCACAGTTAGGCATGTATGTTTTAGATAGAGGTTATCATAGGGGTAGAGAAAGATTTGTAGCATGTTATATTTTTGCCTGAATATGTGAATATTTAGAGAATGAATGTCTTAAGGTTTTTTAGGTATCGTCCTGTAGTGTAAGGAAAGGCAATCCATAGAGTAAGTTCAGACTAAATAGGTCTAGTAACTAGTAACACAGAGCAGGTGATGAATGTAAGAGAGAACTGCAGATAGTCAGCTGAATCCATACTATTGCTGGCACTGTGTTCATGGTGCAATGGGTATGCTCGATCCAGCCTTCTGTCCAGGGGAAAGGGAGCCCACTCCACTCACTCTCATGGCCATCTGCTAGCAGCCCCCTACATTATGATTTGCACTGTACAATTTAAATACATTCCCTTTCCACTAGCATCTGGAAGCTCCTTATCCCTGCCCCCCTACGGAAACAACGGGATTAAAGAAACAGTATGGAAGTGTGGATCCTGAGGCTCCATATTCATACTGGAAATGCAGGGCACTTGCACAATGCATTTATTTTCCGATTCTTGACATCTTAAAGCACCCATTTTGCACAAGTCTGGTTCTGGTTCAATGTGCTCTGTGAAAGGACTGAAACTGGTAAAGGACCAAAATGGTGTTGTTACTCATAGCAATCAACTTGTTTTCTATCACTCTCTAGTCTCGGGTGTGGATTGCCCATATTATGTGCTGACACATCATATTCCAGAAGTGCAGCAGCGACAGCAGTCACTGTGCAACTGCTGCAAAATAGACAATGTGGACTCAACAACCAATGAAGATCCGATTGCTACAGGTACAGGTACGGCGACAGGTAAGATTTTCCCCTAATCCTAACCCAAACTGAACCCTTCTGTTAGCCTAACCTTAACCTTCCCTGTCTCACAATCTAACCCTAACCTTCTCCTTCTATTTGCCTAACCTTAACTCTTCATCTCCCTCAGCATAATCCTAATCTTCCCCTTCTATTAGCCTAACCTTAACCCTCGACCTGCCTCAGCCTAATTCTAACCTTCCCCTTCTATCAGCATAGCCTTAACCCTCCATCTCCTGCAGCCTAACCCTCCCTTTCCATTAGCCTAACTTTAACCTTCCTTATCTTTCAGCCTAACCCTAACTTTCCCCTTCTATTAGCCTAAACTTAACACTCCATCTCCCGCAGCCTCACCTTAACTGCCACAGCCTGTATGGGGGGGAGCACGTTTCGCTATTGGGAATGGGTACTTTGGTGAAATAGGGCCAGTCTCTCTAAGTACCTTTTCCCAATAGGAAATAATACTGTATAAACTGGTGCTGGTGGCAACATGTAAATCCCCAATAAAATGTCTATATGATAAAAAGTCCCAAACAATAGATATGGTAAAAAAAACCCTGTATAAGTAAATTGGGGATTTACTTATACAGTTTTTTACCTTATCTATTGTTTGAGACTTTTTATCATACAGACATTTTATCGGAGAAATGTTGCCACCAGCACCAGTTTATAGAATATTATTTCCTGTTTTAATGTTTTAGGACCGCATTCAGACTTCCATCGTGCGATCGAGGCCGCAAATATACGCACGGACGGAGCAGGTTACACCCACCAAAAAATCCTGTCACTCCCCTTGCTTTCTCCTGGCGGACGGAAAGTTAGACCTGCATTGACTTGCCCTAACAAACCGCACTCACTTCCGACCTTATGTGTCTTAGTTGCGGATATTTATGGCCCTAAATCTGTAAGCACGCCCACTTTCCATCATTTAAATGCCTCCCCCCGCCCATTTCTATGCTAATCCTTAGTTGCGTATATTTCCGCAGCACTTAGGGTTGGAGTTTTCTCCGCCCGATTCACAAGTCCATCCCTTATGCATTTCCGACTTTATTCTCAACGCAGACGGCGTATCACTATTACTACACATGCGCAGTTTATGCAAAATCAATCCGATCCTAAAAATACGCACAGAACTTTCGTTAGAAACAGATCTCTGAATACGGCCCTTAGTGTTGAGGGATTCTTTGCGGTAGAGATAGGCTGCAGGGGTTGAGCACCTTTTAATGGTTATATTTTATTTTAGCTGTACTTTTTCCCAATAGTAATATTTGGAATGCGGATCATGTTAGCATTGACACAGCCACAATTCAGCAATCCGCTGTATCTAACCGCAACCTGCGTCATATAATCTCCTAGAGATATTGAACGCTAAATCAGTGCTTAACAATAAAACAGATTTCTGTAGCTCAAACCTGCCAATACTCTTGTTCACCTTGGACAGGTCTTCAATTCATTAGGGCACCCACCCCATATGAAATGGTAATGTTAATAGTGTCTAGAAAGAAAGAGACTAGTAAAGTATGTCCTATCCAATTGCGTTGCATCATGAACTGTACTGTGACAGCTGACAAGTCACTCTCTCCAGTGTGCAATCAGAAGGATATTTTCAAAACAAAAAAGTTCATGAATCTCATATTACTCAGCACTACATCATTACCCTGCGGGTGCCTAGTCTCAGCTTCTATGGCACTACCTGCAGGCTTAATATTAGTCAACAAAATAGTCTGCCTTGGCTGTACCACATATGGCATTTATGTAGTCACACTGTGCTTTAGTCTTGTGGTGTTGTGGAGAGAAATTTATTAGGAGATCACAGTGTACAGAGATATTGTAACATTTATACCAAAATAGAAATTTCTCTCAGCCAAAGAAAAAAAATATTGAATTAACATTTTGAAGTACAGGACATAAAACTGTCATTATTGTGTGAGGATTAAAAAATTACTTGAATCATAGGAGATTTAAACATATCACAAATGGAAATGAATTTACGTACATGAAAATATTTACATAAAACGCCTCACACCTCAGTAGTCAATAAAAATGACTGGCAGAAGAACAGTTATCTGAATCACAAGCTGACTCACACATAAGCACAATACAAAATAAGCTTGGTTTAAGAGGGTGAAGGATAAAGGATTGAAATGTGTTGATGGTTTAAGGAAGAATAACAATATGCAATGTGCGCAAGTAAATTGTGGGGTAGCTTTAACATTGAAAGAAGCATGGCAATTTTTCATTATATTGCTTTTTATTGCCATATTCACTGTCATTAGATGTGGTCAATGTTCCTCTTCTCCTTTCGGAGTAACGTGTAGTTAGGACAAGATGCGCAAGGTTGTTAAGCTGTTAAATCAATTAGACATTGGAATAGCAAAGATGAATTATTGGATAATTACTATAATATATAACATATAATGATCATTTTTTAATAACTAATACACTGAAAATGATTGCTTACTAATATCAGAATAAATATCAGTATATCCTCAGAGTATATGATAATCATATAAAGATAATTTCTTAATGTTGTCAGATATAGTCACTTCTTACTGAAATGATCAATTTCAGAATATTTTCAGTATTTTTCCCTCTCAGTGCTCTATATAAGTAGGTAGATGGTATTCATTAGTATAATTGTGTCTCAGTACTAGGAATACTACTCTATTGGTGCATAATTGGGAAACATCTACCATCTGGCTAAACATATAGGACCACTGCAGCTAATGGACTGGATTCAGAGTTACCAGCATGTGTGATGCGGAATCGCACATGCTCATTTGACTACGGGCTATTCAAGGATGCACTTCTGTGAAATTGGGAATTCCCACGCAGCGTAGCGTGGAAAATCCCATTTTCCATCGTGAGACTTTGCAAATTTCACACGCTGGCAGAGGGTATATATATACCCCAATGCCAGCCGACCTGCCATTAGCGCCGGGATGTCCTACTTGCAGGACATAGTAAGCGACGTTACTATAGGGTTTTTTTTTTGCAAAGACCACACCACCGGATTAAAAGCTTAGAAGACTGGACCCCCATCAGAACAGGTAAGGATTTTTTAATTTATTTTCTGGCTAGATCAGTGGTTCCCAAACTGTACGCCGCGGCTCCCTGGGGTGCCACGACAGTCTCACCGGGGTGCCTCGGAATGTTTCTATCTCCTATTGTATTCTATTCTATTTTTGAATTAGGGGTGCCTTGAAAAAAAATATGGAGACCCTAAGGGTGCCTCGAACTGAGAAAGTTTGGGAACCACTGGGCTAGATTATGGGAATTTTTTTAGGAATTACATTTTTTGAAGGGGGCATATATGCCTATATATTTTATCTATGTGCGGTAATATGTATCACTGTTTTTTATTTATTGCTGGGCACTGGTGGCATTATTCTTTATTTATTGAGGGGCACTGGTGGTATTGATTTATATTTATTGCGGGTCACTGGTGGTATTGTTTTTTTGTATTGCTGGGCACTGGTGGTATAGATTTTTTGTATTGAGGGGCACTGGTGGTATAGTTTTTTTGTATTGAGGGGCACTGGTGGTATAGTTTTTTTGTATTGAGGGGCACTGGTGGTATTGTTTTGTTTGTATTGAGGGGCACTGGTGGTATTGTTTTTTTTGTATTGAGGGGCACTGGTGGTATTGTTTTTTTTGTATTGAGGGGCACTGGTGGTATTGTTTTTTTTGTATTGAGGGGCACTGGTGGTATTGTTTTTTTTGTATTGAGGGGCACTGGTGGTATTGTTTTTTTTGTATTGAGGGGCACTGGTGGTATTGTTTTTTTTGTATTGAGGGGCACTGGTGGTATTGTTTTTTTTGTATTGAGGGGCACTGGTGGTATTGTTTTTTTTGTATTGAGGGGCACTGGTGGTATTGTTTTTTTTGTATTGAGGGGCACTGGTGGTATTGTTTTTTTTGTATTGAGGGGCACTGGTGGTATTGTTTTTTTTGTATTGAGGGGCACTGGTGGTATTGTTTTTTTTGTATTGAGGGGCACTGGTGGTATTGTTTTTTTTGTATTGAGGGGCACTGGTGGTATTGTTTTTTTTGTATTGAGGGGCACTGGTGGTATTGTTTTTTTTGTATTGAGGGGCACTGGTGGTATTGTTTTTTTTGTATTGAGGGGCACTGGTGGTATTGTTTTTTTTGTATTGAGGGGCACTGGTGGTATTGTTTTTTTTGTATTGAGGGGCACTGGTGGTATTGTTTTTTTTGTATTGAGGGGCACTGGTGGTATTGTTTTTTTTGTATTGAGGGGCACTGGTGGTATTGTTTTTTTTGTATTGAGGGGCACTGGTGGTATTGTTTTTTTTGTATTGAGGGGCACTGGTGGTATTGTTTTTTTTGTATTGAGGGGCACTGGTGGTATTGTTTTTTTTGTATTGAGGGGCACTGGTGGTATTGTTTTTTTTGTATTGAGGGGCACTGGTGGTATTGTTTTTTTTGTATTGAGGGGCACTGGTGGTATTGTTTTTTTTGTATTGAGGGGCACTGGTGGTATTGTTTTTTTTGTATTGAGGGGCACTGGTGGTATTGTTTTTTTTGTATTGAGGGGCACTGGTGGTATTGTTTTTTTTGTATTGAGGGGCACTGGTGGTATTGTTTTTTTTGTATTGAGGGGCACTGGTGGTATTGTTTTTTTTGTATTGAGGGGCACTGGTGGTATTGTTTTTTTTGTATTGAGGGGCACTGGTGGTATTGTTTTTTTTGTATTGAGGGGCACTGGTGGTATTGTTTTTTTTGTATTGAGGGGCACTGGTGGTATTGTTTTTTTTGTATTGAGGGGCACTGGTGGTATTGTTTTTTTTGTATTGAGGGGCACTGGTGGTATTGTTTTTTTTGTATTGAGGGGCACTGGTGGTATTGTTTTTTTTGTATTGAGGGGCACTGGTGGTATTGTTTTTTTTGTATTGAGGGGCACTGGTGGTATTGTTTTTTTTGTATTGAGGGGCACTGGTGGTATTGTTTTTTTTGTATTGAGGGGCACTGGTGGTATTGTTTTTTTTGTATTGAGGGGCACTGGTGGTATTGTTTTTTTTGTATTGAGGGGCACTGGTGGTATTGTTTTTTTTGTATTGAGGGGCACTGGTGGTATTGTTTTTTTTGTATTGAGGGGCACTGGTGGTATTGTTTTTTTTGTATTGAGGGGCACTGGTGGTATTGTTTTTTTTGTATTGAGGGGCACTGGTGGTATTGTTTTTTTTGTATTGAGGGGCACTGGTGGTATTGTTTTTTTTGTATTGAGGGGCACTGGTGGTATTGTTTTTTTTGTATTGAGGGGCACTGGTGGTATTGTTTTTTTTGTATTGAGGGGCACTGGTGGTATTGTTTTTTTTGTATTGAGGGGCACTGGTGGTATTGTTTTTTTTGTATTGAGGGGCACTGGTGGTATTGTTTTTTTTGTATTGAGGGGCACTGGTGGTATTGTTTTTTTTGTATTGAGGGGCACTGGTGGTATTGTTTTTTTTGTATTGAGGGGCACTGGTGGTATTGTTTTTTTTGTATTGAGGGGCACTGGTGGTATTGTTTTTTTTGTATTGAGGGGCACTGGTGGTATTGTTTTTTTTGTATTGAGGGGCACTGGTGGTATTGTTTTTTTTGTATTGAGGGGCACTGGTGGTATTGTTTTTTTTGTATTGAGGGGCACTGGTGGTATTGTTTTTTTTGTATTGAGGGGCACTGGTGGTATTGTTTTTTTTGTATTGAGGGGCACTGGTGGTATTGTTTTTTTTGTATTGAGGGGCACTGGTGGTATTGTTTTTTTTGTATTGAGGGGCACTGGTGGTATTGTTTTTTTTGTATTGAGGGGCACTGGTGGTATTGTTTTTTTTGTATTGAGGGGCACTGGTGGTATTGTTTTTTTTGTATTGAGGGGCACTGGTGGTATTGTTTTTTTTGTATTGAGGGGCACTGGTGGTATTGTTTTTTTTGTATTGAGGGGCACTGGTGGTATTGTTTTTTTTGTATTGAGGGGCACTGGTGGTATTGTTTTTTTTGTATTGAGGGGCACTGGTGGTATTGTTTTTTTTGTATTGAGGGGCACTGGTGGTATTGTTTTTTTTGTATTGAGGGGCACTGGTGGTATTGTTTTTTTTGTATTGAGGGGCACTGGTGGTATTGTTTTTTTTGTATTGAGGGGCACTGGTGGTATTGTTTTTTTTGTATTGAGGGGCACTGGTGGTATTGTTTTTTTTGTATTGAGGGGCACTGGTGGTATTGTTTTTTTTGTATTGAGGGGCACTGGTGGTATTGTTTTTTTTGTATTGAGGGGCACTGGTGGTATTGTTTTTTTTGTATTGAGGGGCACTGGTGGTATTGTTTTTTTTGTATTGAGGGGCACTGGTGGTATTGTTTTTTTTGTATTGAGGGGCACTGGTGGTATTGTTTTTTTTGTATTGAGGGGCACTGGTGGTATTGTTTTTTTTGTATTGAGGGGCACTGGTGGTATTGTTTTTTTTGTATTGAGGGGCACTGGTGGTATTGTTTTTTTTGTATTGAGGGGCACTGGTGGTATTGTTTTTTTTGTATTGAGGGGCACTGGTGGTATTGTTTTTTTTGTATTGAGGGGCACTGGTGGTATTGTTTTTTTTGTATTGAGGGGCACTGGTGGTATTGTTTTTTTTGTATTGAGGGGCACTGGTGGTATTGTTTTTTTTGTATTGAGGGGCACTGGTGGTATTGTTTTTTTTGTATTGAGGGGCACTGGTGGTATTGTTTTTTTTGTATTGAGGGGCACTGGTGGTATTGTTTTTTTTGTATTGAGGGGCACTGGTGGTATTGTTTTTTTTGTATTGAGGGGCACTGGTGGTATTGTTTTTTTTGTATTGAGGGGCACTGGTGGTATTGTTTTTTTTGTATTGAGGGGCACTGGTGGTATTGTTTTTTTTGTATTGAGGGGCACTGGTGGTATTGTTTTTTTTGTATTGAGGGGCACTGGTGGTATTGTTTTTTTTGTATTGAGGGGCACTGGTGGTATTGTTTTTTTTGTATTGAGGGGCACTGGTGGTATTGTTTTTTTTGTATTGAGGGGCACTGGTGGTATTGTTTTTTTTGTATTGAGGGGCACTGGTGGTATTGTTTTTTTTGTATTGAGGGGCACTGGTGGTATTGTTTTTTTTGTATTGAGGGGCACTGGTGGTATTGTTTTTTTTGTATTGAGGGGCACTGGTGGTATTGTTTTTTTTGTATTGAGGGGCACTGGTGGTATTGTTTTTTTTGTATTGAGGGGCACTGGTGGTATTGTTTTTTTTGTATTGAGGGGCACTGGTGGTATTGTTTTTTTTGTATTGAGGGGCACTGGTGGTATTGTTTTTTTTGTATTGAGGGGCACTGGTGGTATTGTTTTTTTTGTATTGAGGGGCACTGGTGGTATTGTTTTTTTTGTATTGAGGGGCACTGGTGGTATTGTTTTTTTTGTATTGAGGGGCACTGGTGGTATTGTTTTTTTTGTATTGAGGGGCACTGGTGGTATTGTTTTTTTTGTATTGAGGGGCACTGGTGGTATTGTTTTTTTTGTATTGAGGGGCACTGGTGGTATTGTTTTTTTTGTATTGAGGGGCACTGGTGGTATTGTTTTTTTTGTATTGAGGGGCACTGGTGGTATTGTTTTTTTTGTATTGAGGGGCACTGGTGGTATTGTTTTTTTTGTATTGAGGGGCACTGGTGGTATTGTTTTTTTTGTATTGAGGGGCACTGGTGGTATTGTTTTTTTTGTATTGAGGGGCACTGGTGGTATTGTTTTTTTTGTATTGAGGGGCACTGGTGGTATTGTTTTTTTTGTATTGAGGGGCACTGGTGGTATTGTTTTTTTTGTATTGAGGGGCACTGGTGGTATTGTTTTTTTTGTATTGAGGGGCACTGGTGGTATTGTTTTTTTTGTATTGAGGGGCACTGGTGGTATTGTTTTTTTTGTATTGAGGGGCACTGGTGGTATTGTTTTTTTTGTATTGAGGGGCACTGGTGGTATTGTTTTTTTTGTATTGAGGGGCACTGGTGGTATTGTTTTTTTTGTATTGAGGGGCACTGGTGGTATTGTTTTTTTTGTATTGAGGGGCACTGGTGGTATTGTTTTTTTTGTATTGAGGGGCACTGGTGGTATTGTTTTTTTTGTATTGAGGGGCACTGGTGGTATTGTTTTTTTTGTATTGAGGGGCACTGGTGGTATTGTTTTTTTTGTATTGAGGGGCACTGGTGGTATTGTTTTTTTTGTATTGAGGGGCACTGGTGGTATTGTTTTTTTTGTATTGAGGGGCACTGGTGGTATTGTTTTTTTTGTATTGAGGGGCACTGGTGGTATTGTTTTTTTTGTATTGAGGGGCACTGGTGGTATTGTTTTTTTTGTATTGAGGGGCACTGGTGGTATTGTTTTTTTTGTATTGAGGGGCACTGGTGGTATTGTTTTTTTTGTATTGAGGGGCACTGGTGGTATTGTTTTTTTTGTATTGAGGGGCACTGGTGGTATTGTTTTTTTTGTATTGAGGGGCACTGGTGGTATTGTTTTTTTTGTATTGAGGGGCACTGGTGGTATTGTTTTTTTTGTATTGAGGGGCACTGGTGGTATTGTTTTTTTTGTATTGAGGGGCACTGGTGGTATTGTTTTTTTTGTATTGAGGGGCACTGGTGGTATTGTTTTTTTTGTATTGAGGGGCACTGGTGGTATTGTTTTTTTTGTATTGAGGGGCACTGGTGGTATTGTTTTTTTTGTATTGAGGGGCACTGGTGGTATTGTTTTTTTTGTATTGAGGGGCACTGGTGGTATTGTTTTTTTTGTATTGAGGGGCACTGGTGGTATTGTTTTTTTTGTATTGAGGGGCACTGGTGGTATTGTTTTTTTTGTATTGAGGGGCACTGGTGGTATTGTTTTTTTTGTATTGAGGGGCACTGGTGGTATTGTTTTTTTTGTATTGAGGGGCACTGGTGGTATTGTTTTTTTTGTATTGAGGGGCACTGGTGGTATTGTTTTTTTTGTATTGAGGGGCACTGGTGGTATTGTTTTTTTTGTATTGAGGGGCACTGGTGGTATTGTTTTTTTTGTATTGAGGGGCACTGGTGGTATTGTTTTTTTTGTATTGAGGGGCACTGGTGGTATTGTTTTTTTTGTATTGAGGGGCACTGGTGGTATTGTTTTTTTTGTATTGAGGGGCACTGGTGGTATTGTTTTTTTTGTATTGAGGGGCACTGGTGGTATTGTTTTTTTTGTATTGAGGGGCACTGGTGGTATTGTTTTTTTTGTATTGAGGGGCACTGGTGGTATTGTTTTTTTTGTATTGAGGGGCACTGGTGGTATTGTTTTTTTTGTATTGAGGGGCACTGGTGGTATTGTTTTTTTTGTATTGAGGGGCACTGGTGGTATTGTTTTTTTTGTATTGAGGGGCACTGGTGGTATTGTTTTTTTTGTATTGAGGGGCACTGGTGGTATTGTTTTTTTTGTATTGAGGGGCACTGGTGGTATTGTTTTTTTTGTATTGAGGGGCACTGGTGGTATTGTTTTTTTTGTATTGAGGGGCACTGGTGGTATTGTTTTTTTTGTATTGAGGGGCACTGGTGGTATTGTTTTTTTTGTATTGAGGGGCACTGGTGGTATTGTTTTTTTTGTATTGAGGGGCACTGGTGGTATTGTTTTTTTTGTATTGAGGGGCACTGGTGGTATTGTTTTTTTTGTATTGAGGGGCACTGGTGGTATTGTTTTTTTTGTATTGAGGGGCACTGGTGGTATTGTTTTTTTTGTATTGAGGGGCACTGGTGGTATTGTTTTTTTTGTATTGAGGGGCACTGGTGGTATTGTTTTTTTTGTATTGAGGGGCACTGGTGGTATTGTTTTTTTTGTATTGAGGGGCACTGGTGGTATTGTTTTTTTTGTATTGAGGGGCACTGGTGGTATTGTTTTTTTTGTATTGAGGGGCACTGGTGGTATTGTTTTTTTTGTATTGAGGGGCACTGGTGGTATTGTTTTTTTTGTATTGAGGGGCACTGGTGGTATTGTTTTTTTTGTATTGAGGGGCACTGGTGGTATTGTTTTTTTTGTATTGAGGGGCACTGGTGGTATTGTTTTTTTTGTATTGAGGGGCACTGGTGGTATTGTTTTTTTTGTATTGAGGGGCACTGGTGGTATTGTTTTTTTTGTATTGAGGGGCACTGGTGGTATTGTTTTTTTTGTATTGAGGGGCACTGGTGGTATTGTTTTTTTTGTATTGAGGGGCACTGGTGGTATTGTTTTTTTTGTATTGAGGGGCACTGGTGGTATTGTTTTTTTTGTATTGAGGGGCACTGGTGGTATTGTTTTTTTTGTATTGAGGGGCACTGGTGGTATTGTTTTTTTTGTATTGAGGGGCACTGGTGGTATTGTTTTTTTTGTATTGAGGGGCACTGGTGGTATTGTTTTTTTTGTATTGAGGGGCACTGGTGGTATTGTTTTTTTTGTATTGAGGGGCACTGGTGGTATTGTTTTTTTTGTATTGAGGGGCACTGGTGGTATTGTTTTTTTTGTATTGAGGGGCACTGGTGGTATTGTTTTTTTTGTATTGAGGGGCACTGGTGGTATTGTTTTTTTTGTATTGAGGGGCACTGGTGGTATTGTTTTTTTTGTATTGAGGGGCACTGGTGGTATTGTTTTTTTTGTATTGAGGGGCACTGGTGGTATTGTTTTTTTTGTATTGAGGGGCACTGGTGGTATTGTTTTTTTTGTATTGAGGGGCACTGGTGGTATTGTTTTTTTTGTATTGAGGGGCACTGGTGGTATTGTTTTTTTTGTATTGAGGGATTGCAGTAATCAATGCGGGATATAATTAGGGCATGAATGAGCGTTTTAGCTGTTTCTTGTGAGAGATATTTTCGAATTTTGGAAATGTTTTTTAAATGTATATAACAAGATTTCGAAACAGAAACAATATTATTTTGATCTTTTGTCGCGGGGTCCCTAAAAGGCACAGTGTCCATAGGCTGGTGCCTACTCTGCTTACCCGGCACTGGTTATGGGAAAAAAGAGCTGCAGGTAAATTGTAGTAGCAAAATAAAGATAAATTATATGTATTATTACATAGATTTAGGAAGGTAAAGATACTGCCCAGAAGGGGCGAAGCGTGCCCGTGAGGACACTAGTTTTTTCCTGCATAGATAGAGTATGTGTCCACTTCTCTCTATATCTGTGGCATAACGGAGCATGATATTTCGCCTGTTACATGTTTATATGGCATCAATTGTTTATGTTCTATGTCTGAATTGACTTTTTAATGTTATCTATTAAAGTATTTGTATTTTAAAATGCAATTGGCTTTGTAACTGTACTTATTACTGAGTACGCTTGTTAAAGTGAACTGGTTTAATAGAGAAGCTAACAGCAATAATAAACAGGGAATACAACAAAATACACAGATCCACTAAACATAAGTAACAAAAGTCATAATGCAAGTAATACAAATGGCAACAGAGATTAGGATAGCACAGTACATAGACAAAGGCAATGGAATATACTAAATGCAATAGTGCAAGACAGAAGTAATTACAAACATTAATCATAAAACAGGAGTAAACCAAATGCAAGTATAGAATACAAACAGACAGGATGATTACCAATACCCACATAGGAGTCATCCTATATAAACAGGCCGATCAGTTGCTAAATAATTAACTAACAATGAAAAAGACCAACAGCAGCCCCCAGTGGCAGGTCAAGAAAATGTCTACAATCCAGACATACAAGTCCAGGACTGCCACTAGAGGTGAAACAGTATAATGCCTGTCCACATAGTATAACAATAACACATAGGACTTCAAGCACTCTTCTTCATATATCTTCTTTTAAGAGATCTATGTGCCAATGTAAATCCACTGACAGGAGCTGTGTGCAGGAGGTGTGCTAGCTATATAGATAAAATATAGTAGTAACAAGTATTTCTGAAGGCTGACACTACTTAGATAACATTTTATATTGGGAGTTATGAACATCTAAATATATTTTATGGGTAATTGTGCCTCTGATAAGTCAGAAATATGGTATAATAAACATTCGGGTTACGTCTGTAAAAACTGTATATTTCTTCCTTGAAAGCCTTACAAGAGAACATGCTTAAAAAACATTATGGAGAAAATTATTTGGTAAAGTCGCTCTAATCAAGAGCTGTGTATTCATTATGGAGTTCACCTTCAAACTTTATTATTCTCTCTGCTCTCTTTAGATACATTATTAAATGTGATGGGCGCAATATAATCAAGCAAATATGATTCTTATTTATTTATTATTTGAAAGAAAATTCACTTAATTTTATTTTGAACCAAACAAAACATAATAACACAATACAGAAGATATGCACAAGGGAAAAAGGAAATATACAGATTCCATCAAGAAAAAACAGTTTCTACTGCACAAAATAATATTAGAAAGAACTTGCAAACAATAAGTAAAGTACAGAGAGAAGTAGAAACTTGTCACCATTGGTTCTAGACCAACCAATAGAATCCAATGGCAAGATTTACTACACTGTGGGAGAAGTTGCCCATAGCAACCAATGAGATTCTAGCTCTCACTTTCCTATTGCATACTAGAGAATATAATCTAGAATTTGATTGGTTTCTATGGGCAACATCTCCACTATTTCTTTTCTGCAGTTTATTAAAGATATCCCCAGATCTGTTTTTCCCCTAATGTAATGGAAGTGAACTCTTGGTGTAGATGATCTTTTGAGGAGAAGCTAGAGATCTGTACAAAAGAAAAAAGTTTGGCTAATCGGTACAGCATTCATGTCATTACATGCCCTTTTTCGTTTTTCTCCTTTTTCCAGAATGGAAGTATCACTACCTCATAATTCAAGTGATTACTATAAAAAAAAAATACTATAAAAAGTGATTTGTAATGATTGCAAAAATTGTGCGCTTGGTGAATGGTAAGTATTTATGTAACCCCAACCCTTATCCTCTCCTAACCCTTCCCTTCCATTCCCCTAACCTAACCCTCTTCTCCCTGCAGCCTAACCCTATAACTCCCTTCCCCGCAGCCTGACCCTAAGACTCCCTTCCTTGCAGCCTGACCCCAAGACTCCCTTCCCCACAGCCTAACCCTAAGAGTACTCTACCCGCAACCTAAACTTAAGACTCCCCTCCCCGCAGCCTGACCCTAAGTCTCCCTTCCCCACACTTAACCCTAAGATTCGCAGAATACTTCCTGTGCATGGGGAGACTACTCCACTTTGCATACACAAGACATCTGCAAGAAGAACTCTAACTTAAAATTTCTGCACTGTCTCCACAAAAAAATGGGGACATTCCGGATATAAGGATACCTCTCCCCTCCCACCATGCATACCTGACGTATGCAACCCACCATGGAATCCTGACGATACAGATCCAAGCTGGAAGTCTGATGCATGCGCCAAAGTATAGCGGAAAGCATTACTGTAAAAGGCTGCCCTCTAGTGACCGAATGGTCATTAGGAGTGGCGCGGAAGAAGAGGAAGGAGACTGTCGCCGGGGCAAGTGCCGGAAGAGGCTGAAGAGCTGAAGAGAGGACCGAAGCTGCATCTTCTATCAACCGGAGAAGATTCTACAAGCAACTGGAGAAGATTACCGGCAAAGAAGAAAGAAACTCCAAGCAACTTGTCCCAAGAATGATGACAGGTAAACGGTGAGTGTGAAATTTTTTATTTACTTTATACAACACACATTTATACACATTAATACACATTTAGTATAGGACACGGTGGCCACTGGAGGTAAGTTAACACATTAGGGGGCATTGTTATGCAGTGTAAATATTCATTTTAGCCACACAGATATATTAATGTATTACTGTATGTTTTTTTTCATTCACCGGAGACAGCGCAGCATGCTTAGAAGGCTTAACATGCTGACGCTGATATTACTACTTGTAGTTCTATCAGCGCAGTCATGCTAAGCATTCCAGACATGTTACATGCTAAATATATTGACATGTGTTTCTCAGGTACGGTGTGGGGCGCTTTCATTGAAAGCGCCCTCCACACAAGGTGCTTTAGTTTTAAACGATTTGCCGACGATCTAAAGGCGATTTAGACATATCGCCTTTAGTGAATACAACGATCTGTATTTTTTTAAAGGCAAACATCCAAGTTTTTTGTCCAGCAATGTTTGCCTGGTCAATTTTGCTAAATGCTAAAGTCCCTGGACTTTGACTTTAGTGAATACGGCGATTGCATAATCGCCTGCAAAGTCCCGGGAGTTTAGCTAAATCGATCTTAGTAAATATACCCCTAAATAACAGTGTGATAGTAAAGCTGGTCACTATCTGTGTGCAGTAAGCAATTTAAAGATATATCCCTGCATGCAAAGAATAAAATTTACTTGGCTCCCCCTGCAATCAACATGGTTTAGCCCAGGAGTAACTAATTTAAAGCACTTACTTAAGTCTGGATCCAGCCCAATAACACACATAAGAGCCAAGAAAGCTTGGTGGAGACATCACTGTCTGGACACAATAAATATAAACCTATTTTAAATGTATTGTAGTCATAAGAATGAATGCAATGCTTAAGCCAACATTTAAATATTAACACCAATTAAAATGAGCACAAATTGTCTCTATTCACTATTTCCATCATCTTAAAATAAACAATTAGCCTGTGCAGCAATATTGCCGCGTGTTTCCATTATCTAATTAGTATGCTGCTAATGTTATTAAAACCATTGCAAAAAAATACATAATTGTAACATAAATAGTTGGCAAAACACTCAGCATTTTGATATCATTAATAATATGCTATGTCTTAGTGCTGTGCATTGTCTGTCAGAGTGACATTTTAATTAGTTATGCAGTACAAAATCTGCTCTACATTGAGGTCTTTTAATAATCCGTAATAATGTTGTGGCTGTTGTTTAGCAATGTAAGCAAGGTGATGTTATATTCTACTTGACATGAAAATCATGTTAATAAATATGTTTGTCAAAATAGAGAAATATTCTGATAGTGATAGGATGCGCTTCTGATTTAAATATATACTTGAAATTCTGTGAGTTCATTGAATAGTCTTTCAGTGTGAAATCAATAAGCAGTTAAACCTGCACCAGGTTTGAAGTCGATATGCAGCCTCTCTGAACAGGCTTGGGTCCTTTATCTCTGTTCTAATGTAACTAGTGCATGGAAATATAAACACAAGGGACCAGATGCAGAGGTTAAGATCAGGTTCCATTCATAAGCCTCTCTATCCTGTGTACCACACATAGGAGACCAGGGCACCCCCCATGCACTCCTTCATGTGGGTGAGACTTAAGTATTCCGCTCACAGCACTGGGCAGGCGGAGTACTGGATCATATGTAAGGTCATAGCCGAGCCTGCCCCATGTGCAGCGACCTGAATTCGCCAGATCCTGCATCCCGTGTGGAAGTTCTTGTACTTTGCAAGCACAGTAGAAGCAGAATAGGGGTATTAGGTAAGGAGTGTGGGTCCCTATTGTGAACTGGCTGGGCTATCGATTGCTTATGCCTCGGCATAGCAATCGATCCCTGGAGCACTGTGTTCGTGAAAGGTAAGTACGAATTCTATCCCCAACCCACTCCCTAACCCTAAGTCTCCCCCCAGCAGCCTAACCCA
>WWET01000981.1:161912-173814 GCA_011038615.1 Limnodynastes dumerilii
GGTAGGTAAGGCATTATTGCTTAGAAAGACATCTACCTTCATTGGAGATTGGTGTCTGGTATTGACCAGATCACGTATACTCCTTATACCCTTGGATTTCCACTGGGAGAATGGGAATGCCGCCTGGCCCTCCTGGAAAGCCAGGGTTGCACATCATGCGCTGGAACAAAGAGGTTTTAAAATTAAGCTAATTCCTTTTGTGCACCGCCTTCCAGGTGGACCACGCCGCCATCAACAGTGAATTATCTAGCATTGCCCTTGTCATATCAGCCTGTGGTTGATGTAAGAAATTTACCAGATCCACTTCCGAAACAAATGATTGGTCCATCTCCCTATTTGTGTAGTTTTGGGAGTTGTTTATCTAATCCTTAATTATTCTCAGATTTCTAGCATGGCTATATTGTTTTATGGTGGGAAAGTTTATGCCCCCTGATTCTGTTCCTTGTTGCAGCTTAAATAGACTAATCCTAGGGGGTTTGTTTTTCCAAATAAACTTGCGAAATAGTGCATTTAAACTTTTTTCATCTTTACCTTTAAGCGTAAGAGGTAGCATCTGGAGTGGGTATAAGAGTTTAGGGAAACTTATCATTTTTATTAACGCCGCTCTCCCCAGATATGAAAGAGTCAAGTCCCCCCAACCCCCAATCTCCAATTCTATTTTCCTGATTAGTGGCTGCAAATTGAGATCTTATAGCCTAGTCATATCTTTAGGGATCTGCACCCCCAGATATCTGATTGAGTGTTTTGCCCACTGCAGATGGTATGACGTGCTCCAGGGAGGAGACGTTTGTTCATTGAGTAACATTGCTACCGATTTATCCTGGTTGATTGTAAAGCCAGATATACTTCCGAATTGTTTGATAGTTTCAAAGATTAGGGGCAAGGAGGCTTGTGGGTCGGATATATATAACAGAAGGTCATCTGCGAATGCAGTGACTTTTGTGACACAGTTACCCATTTGTATGCCATGAAAGTTAGTGTTAGTTTGGAATAACCGCAATAGGGGGTCTAAAACTAAATTGAAAAATAATGGCTAGAGTCATCTGGATAGGGTGACTAAGTTCTCCATTAATGGACAACCTAGTCTCCAGGAGATGATAAAGTGATTGGACAAGCAGTGTAAAAATATTCCCAAATGCCCTGGCCTCAAATATACGATATAGGTGTACCCAAGAGACCTCGTCAATGGCCTTTTCTGCGTCAAGGCTTAACAGTGTCTCTAAAGAGTTGGGTATCTGGGGTTGGTATGCTGTTATTGCACTAGCAATTGCTGTCCTAATGCCTTTGATGGAGTGTCTACCCTGCGTGAACCCTAGCTGATGTGTCGTTAGCAGTGATGGCAGTATAGCTTGTAACCTATTTGCCATTAGTTTGGCTAAAATCTTGTAATCCTGGTTAAGCAGGGTAATAGGTCGATAGGATGTCACAATTGTAGGGTCTTTGCCTGGTTTTGGTAATAGTATTGTATGCGCCTCATTAAAGCGCGGGCACACAGTGTTGTCTTGATGAATTGTTGAAAGAGGGAGGTAAGTACTGGGGTTACATTAGGCTGTAGGATTTTGTAAAATTCTGCACTAAGGCCCAGGGCTTCTCATACAAAGTCCCAGCAGAGAGCCACTGCACATGTGCAGACCTTCCGGTCACACGAAGAAAGACCGCGATGACTGAAGAAAGTTCAGATGTCATTGCGGGACAGCCAGCAGAGAGTAAGTCTTAGTATATAGTATGAACGTAGCTCACAAGTTCACAGAGAGCCAATTCAAACTTGCTGGAGCTACGTTCATACGTTCTTAGTAAATAGAGCCCATAGGGAGATAGCCGGAGAGTGTACTGTGAATCAAGGGAGGCATCAGAGGTATCGGGTGAGAGCCGGAGAAGGTGCTGTGAGTGGGAAAAAGGTGCTTGGAAGGTGTAAAGAAAGTGTTGGGGGGCAAAGAAGGTATTAAAAGACACATCGGGCCTGATCCAGAGCTATGCTGGCCCGCTGTCCATAAGTACGGCCAGTGAAGCTCTGGTGCATTCCCCCTGTCACTCCCCCTGTGTGAGCGTAGCTACACACAGTTACGCCGGCTGAAGGCTACCCTAACTTCAGCCGACTTAACTGTGTGTAACTATACTCACACAGGAGCGTAATCTGTCAAACCCAGCTCTCCCTCCATAATTACCCTCCCCCGCCTAGCTTCCATAACTACAGCGTAGTTACGGAGCTGCCCGTCCCTTCGTCCGTCCCTTCACTGTAGTTACGGATGCCAGATCCATGGGACGCCTTGGATTACACCAGGCAATATCTGCCCGGCGCATGTGCAGAACGGCAGAGATGCCGTTCTTATGCATACGGCCGTCTTAAAAGCGACGGAGGCCGTAGGTCTGGATCAGGCCCATCTGATCTAATAAGACAGCTTAGAAGAGTAATGTACAGGTTGAGGAATATTCTAGGAGATACTAAAAAGCAGCCTGAGATAACAATTCTTCATAAAAGAAAACTTTAATGTTATTTGTTTCTTTTTGAAAAAGGTTTATGTACACAAGTAACCAAAACATTGTATAGTTGTAACTTAAGAGTAAAGGTTTTGAGAAGTAACTTTAATTGAATATTGAGTAGAAAATTGTAACTGTATAAAAGCAATAGGTGGAGAGTGGAGTGTTTATACAAAACCTTATCAGCGTCAGTGAATTTAAGAACTCGTTTTCTTTGTGAATCAGCGAACACTTTGTGAACCAGAATAAGTTTTCTGAAAATGCAAAGTTAAAACCTAATTAATGTCTTTCAGTAAAGAAAATATATTTTAAACAGCAAAACTGTTGTTGGTTTTCTCTGAGAAGTTCTGTCTTATTTCACCACTCTGCAATCCTTTTATCCGAACCTATAACATACGGGGTGTTACATTCATGTCAACATGAGCCTTAGCCAAAACACAGCAGCAATTGTTTCTGAATCATCGTTATGGAGAATAACACACGTCCAATTAAGTTCACAAATTATGTTTGACAGGCTTACAGCAAACACACATCCTGGAACATCCTCTGCGAATACCAGCCAGGTTATGCCTCCTGCCAGTTCTGCTCCTAACACTCCTCCAAGGCATGGCACTAGGACTAGGGGTGGGTGAGCAAGGGCACAGGGTTTGTCTCCAGGAGCAGAATAAATGTTTACATTTATGTTTATTATAATGTAAAATATGTTGGGGGATTTATTTTTATTTTTTTTAAACCCTTTCAATGTGACCAAAAAAACTACTTTGTATCCACTAAGGGGGATTGTAAAAATATGGTGGGAGTTACTAAGGAGGGCTGAAGGCACATGATGGGGAACACTGAGGAGGACTGGAGGCACATGATGGGGAATATTAAGGGGTCTTGATGCATATGATGGGGAATACTGAGGGGTGCTGGAGGCACATTATGGGGAATATCGAGTGGGGCTGGAGGTACATGATGGGGATACTGAGGGAGGTTGGATACACATGATGGGGAATACTGAGGGGGGATGGAGGCACATGATGGGGAATACTGAGGGGGGCTGGAGGCACATAAGGGGGAACACTGAGGGGGGCTGGAGGCACATAATGGGGAATATTGAGGGAGACACATAATGGGGAATATTGAGGGGGGTTGGAGACACATAATGGGGAATACTAAGGGGGGCTGGAGGCACATGATGGGGAATACTGAGGGTGATGAAGGCACATGATGGAGAATACTGAGGGGGGCTGGAGACACATGATGGGGAATACTGAGGGGGGCTGAAGGTACATGATGGGAATACTGAGAAGGACAGGAGGCACATGATGGGGAATACTGAGGGGGGCTGGAGGCATATGATGGGGAATACTGAGGGGTAGCTGGAGGTACATAATGGGAAATATTGAGGGAGGGCTGGAGGCACATAATGGGGAATACTGAGGGGGGATTGGAGGCACATGGGGGTAAATCCATAACTACGTTTCCATTTTCTAGTGTAGCGTATTTACACTAGTGTATTTATTATGCACTCCCCTTAACACTTCCCTTGCATGTATGTACTTTTGCCGTCTTACGCTTTCCAAACCCTACCTTAACTTTTCAAAGCATAACTCCTGATGGTCGTAATGGCTGCACGTACGTAGCTAAGCATGCCCCTACTGTACTATTTAAATCCCTCACCCCGCCTCCAAAATGTATTTACAGGTGTCGTATGGCTGGCACGCCCCCTCATACGTAGTTACACTAAAGGTACGTGGTCCTTATGCTCTGAGTTATGTGTTATAACATCTGCCGTGTGCATGTGCAGTAAATACTAATGGGCGCTTTTACGCTACCGGCTAACGTAAATTCGCTAGTGTACATAGTTTAGGATCTGGCCCATGATGAGAAATACTGAGGTAGACTGGAGGCACATGATGGGGAATACTGAGGAGGGCTGGAGGCACATAATGAGGAATATTGAGGGGGGCTGAAGGCACATGATGGGGAATATTGAGGGGGGCTGGAGGCACATGATGGGGAATATTGAGGGGGGCTGTAGAGCTATGATGGGGAATACTGAGGGGGGCTGGAGGCACATAATGGGGAATACTGAGGGGGGATGGAGGCACATGATGGGGAATACTGAGGGAGGTTGGAGTCACATGATGAGGAATACTGAGGGGGGTTGCAGGCACATTATGGGGAATACTGCCTTTATGGGCCTGATCCAGACATACGCTCGTATAAATTCTGTGTGTATGAACCGTGGCCATATTAGTTTCGTAGTAACGCTGGAGGGGGTGTGCCTGCCTTACGAAATCCGTAACTACACCCCGAGAAAGGGGTTATGCATTTAAATCGTACAGTATGGGCGTGCTAAGCGTCTTAACTACGCAATGACCATACGGACGCCCGCGGTTACAAACAGAAAAGTTAGGGTAGGGTTTGCCGAGCGTATAAAAACAAAACTAAGTACGAGCAAGGGGAGTGCCTATTGCCGTGTAGCGTAGGTACGTCAGCATTAATACGCACACAAGCGTAGGTCTGGATCAGCTAACTTGGAACCGTCATTTAGCAAGTAAACACAAGACATGCACCCTCTGTGCAATACTCCCTCTTGTTTCCCACAAAACTAAAACAAAAGATAAAGGCGCCTTTATAAAGAAGTCTTTACCTATTTTAGACTATGGTAGATCTCAAAAGATTTTTTAAATTTAGAGTAGAGCCCTAAATCCGAACGTCTGGCCACCCCTGGTGTATGTGTAATCTTGTGTTTTTTTACACAAATCGCAAAGTGAAAGTGGGGATTTTAACCTAGATTGCTGCAATTTATATAGAAAATCTCAGCAATTTTTGAATGAAAAAATTGCCATACATCGACGATGATTTAAAATGAAATATCACCCTTTACAAAATACAGTGATTTTGATGCTAAAATTGCTGGAAAATCATGGCAATGAAAAAAAAATCACAGCTTAGTAAATTTACCACCTAGTTTATTTTATTTTTATTACTGCACCTCTTTACTTGCAGTCTGCATTCTCTTCCATTACGTCTTCCATTCATTTCTCTTATGATACATTTTCCCTTGTGTATTCATCCACCCAAGTCCTCTCTACGTTCTATACACATAGGCGTTCCTAAATTGTTTATTACATTGTCTAACGTCATATTCATGACTCCTAAATTCTCTGCTTTCTTTCTCACTAGCATCATATATTTGTTCATGTGACTTTTTTCTCCTTTTCCTTTATAGTATACTGTATATTTGCCACCTGGAATTTGTCTGGAAACAGCAGACAGTTTACTATATATGAAGTACTATGGAGAATAGAATGGGAAGTCACTACAGAGATCTGCCATGCCATATATAGTAACCATGTAAACTGTGCTGTTTTTAATAAACACAGTTTATGACTGGATTTACATGAAAAAAGTCTTATAACATTACTGAAAGATCATAGTCAACTATTTAAAACACAATATGAGGGATTGGATGATAGTACTGATTATGTGTAAGAAGTTAATAAAGATATTTATTTATCAAAGTTAAATTAATTCAAAGTCACCAACTCTGCATTAGTGCCTTGTTTAAAAAAGACAAACAACAATACTGCTCAGAAGCACAGGGCTGACTCATGAGAAAATATATTAGTCCCTTCTGCATAATGGTGCCTCAAAAACGTTTTAGCCAAGAACTGAGAAATTGAGTTCACACTTTACAGGTTGCAAGGTCATCGTCATCATCATCATCTGTGAATGACGCAATTCACCCTGCCTATCGCACTGTACAGTAAGACTAGAGAACGCTAAACACTTGCAGCAGTTTAATAACCTGACAATCCCACACAGAGGCCCAGAGATACAGCCTAATCCAGTGGTTCTCAAACTCGGTCCTCAAGGCTCATGCATGTTTTCCAGATCTCCCCACAGAATAAGGGATGTAATGATACAACCTGTGAATCTTTTAACCAGACTGTTATGAACACACCTGTACTCCTGAAAGGAGATCTAGAAAATATGCATTGTTGAGGAACCTTGAGGAACTGTGAACTGTGTAGCCTAGTGCTCTACAAAGGCAGGATCTAGAGTCCTCTATAATGCAAGAGACTAGATTCCTCTCTAAGGGACGTATTCAGAGATCTGTCCGAGAAAAGTTCACAATTATTCGCACAGACGTATCAAGGCAGCACCTCTGACACTCCCCTCACACGGACGGGTTTTCTGTGACTTACGAGTGCCTCGACCTGCCTTATCTTTACGTGGGCATTTACGGCCATCGAGTAGTACCATACGTGCGTATCTAACTAACCACGCCCACACCTCACCAACACGCCTTCATTAAAATGCCTCCCCCCAACCATTTTTATTTCAATTCTCACGTGCGGATTTTTAAGTGGGAGATCCGTGCGTATTTACCCACGTGCGATTCACAAGTCTGTCCGTGAGGCACTTCAGCACGTATAGTCTACGTGAACTACGTAAATAAAGTTACTACGCATGCGCAGTTGAAACGTACCTAAAACTACACACGGAACTCGCTGCAAAAACGGTTCTCTGAATACGGTCCTAACAGAGGCCTGGTGCCTAATGCCCTTCACAACTCAGGCCAAGGAGATGTTAAATATAAAGGGCCTGATTCAGAGGCTGAAAATAAGAACTTAAAGTTACACCTGGGCAAAACCATGTTGATTTCAGGGGGAGTCAAGTTAATTTTATTCTATGCATGCAGGGAGATTGCTTTGCTTTTATTTATTGCACACAGATACCTGATCAGCTTCACTTTTAAACTGCTAATTACACTTGAGCTGAGAAACATCACCTTTTAACTATAATACTGATGCAACAAATGAAATCTGACTCCCCTGAAATCAACATGGTTTAGCCCAGGTGTAACTTTAAGTTCTTAAAACTTTATTAAAGTAAGTAAAAGTATTATCAAGAAAAATGGCAAAATATAAAAAAACCTGTAATCTATTAACAGTATAAAGACACCGATAACAGAGGTATAAAAAAAACTTTGGGATAACAAACACTAATATAATTATGTGGTGTTCCCAAAAAGAGGGAGCCAAAATTCCAATCCAAATAAATAACAATTAGATAACGAGAAACTTTGGGCCGGATTCACAACCCCATACTCGATGCACATACGTCCTTAATTTCCCGATACTAGCTACTACGCATGCTTAGTAACTATTTTACGCAATCTATGTATCGTTTTGCTACGTAGATTGCGTATATGAAAAATTGAAAGAGGAGTTAGAATTACTTCTGTTGTGTTATTCACTCAAAGAATCCTCAGATGAAGCCGGAACTCCTCCAGCTCAATGAGAGTATCTGACATATAAGTAGTGAGCTACATTGTTTTGGCTATAGGTATACAATTGCAATTACCTTATCAGTGACCGGAGCAAAACGCTCCCACTCAGCGCCACTATCCCACTGAAATAATAGTAAGTGCATGGTGAATCAAGACATATATTATAGAGATAGATCTATGGTTGTGCTATCCTGACACACGGAGCGGGCTTGTGCACAGCCACCCTCATATCCTGAATAATAATAATAATAATAATAATAATATTTGGTCCCACTGGCCCTTACTAGTTTTTCTTGTGTCCTTATTAGTCTTCCCATTATCTATAGCTTATTCTCAATTTTCCTGTGCTCAGTTCCTCTAACTCTTGCTTTTTTGTAGTCACATTTTTTAGGAGATTTGTATTGTGAATAAAAAGTATATTTTAATGTAAGGTATTTATTAATTCTTTCCAACATCTGCATGTGAACCAGTATTAGGTGAATCCTTGTCAGGAACCAGAGGAGTAATTGGACGAGCTGGTGTGAATTGAAAGCAATCGGGTTTAATTTAAGTTTGTCGCATGGGATACAGAACAATGAACAAAGGTTGTATTAGAGAAGGCAATGTCCAATGACAGTAAAATAGGACCGGCTATGCCGGAGTGAGGTAGTAATACCGGAAGTCTGAAAAGTGGAATGCCGGATTGGCGTATTAAGGTGTGCCAGGTTGGCGTGACGAGGTGTGCCAGGTTGGTGTGACGAGGTGCGCCGGGTTGGCGTGATGGGTTGCGTCGGATTGGCGTGATGAGGTGCGCCGGGTTGGCCAGATGAGGTGCGCCGGATTGGCGTGACGAGGTGCGCCGGGTTGGCGTGACGAGGTGCGCCGGGTTGGCGTGATGGGGTGCGTCGGATTGGCGTGATGAGGTGCGCCGGATTGGCGTGACGAGGTGCGTGGGTTGGCGTGACGAGGTGCGTCTGGTTGGCGTGATTAAGTGCACCGGATTGGCGTGATGAGATGCGCTGGATTGGCGTGATGAGGTGCGCCTGGTTCACCAGGACTGGATCAGGATCAGACTCAGGCTCAGGATCACCAGGACTGGATCAGGATCAGGCTCAGGATCACCAGGACTGGATCAGGATCAGGCTCAGGCTCAGGATCACCAGGACTGGATCAGAATCAGGCTCAGGATCACCAGGACTGGATCAGGATCAGAGGTTACCAGGACTGGATCAGGATCAGAGGTTACCAGGACTGGATCAGGAACAGAGGTTTACCAGGACTGGATCAGGATCAGAGGTTACCAGGACTGGATCAGGTTCAGAGGTTACCAGGAACGCAGGAGAACTCCAGGAACACAGGCAGCCAGGCACCTTGGAAGACCAAGTTGTCCTGGTGCTGAAGGCAAGCACTGCAGCGTTTAAAAAACGCGCTCTGCACGCTGATTGGCTGGAGGCATAACCCAGGTAAGAATCAGTGGTGGCTAAGAGTCACATGGTAAATTCAAGATGGCGGCGCCCACGGTCCGGAGCTCCGGAGCGCTGGGCGCCAAAACTCCACGTGGGATGCCGACAGGGGAACCGTGCTGCGAGTGGTGAGTATAGAGGCTGTCACTGTACTGGTGACAGCCTCTGACGGCCAGAGATGCGGGACCACCGAGAGGAGAACGCTGCAGACAGTCCGTGGAGCGGGTAAGTGCGGCGTCTGCTGCGAGTGTTTGTGACATTAGGTTTCTTTCTGCCTCTAAACATACTTTTTTCCTAAATTGTTCCATTGGGCCTGATCCAGACCTAGACTCATGAAACGCTTTGTGCGTAGTGTATTTACGCCAGCGTACCTACGATGCACTCCCCTCTGCACTCCCCTTGGTCGTACTTAGTTTTGCCTTCTTATGCCCAGCAAACCCTATCCTAACTTTTCTGATCGTAACCACGTGCGTGACATAACAATCTAAATGTAAATATAAATGTAACTGTAACTGTGTGCTGAATATTAATTCTTCTGCATCCTTATTGTCCCACTACATTATTACACACATATTTCACCTGCTGCTGTTAAGTTTCAATGCCTTCACTGCAGACTTCATTTCAGACAAACAAACACAAGTGTTTTTGTACAAAATCATTTTCATTGAACATTTAAAAATCAACGGTTTATCCCATCATAATCACAATAAAAAATAACATGTATTAAATGCATACATGAACATAGAATAAGAGAAACACTGAACAACATGGAAACATGGCCTAAACAGCATTCACACTCAAGTATGTCTACATATAGTTTACAGATTTGTATGTACTAGATATGTAATTGTATAATTGTCTTGTTGATGGTAATAAGATTTGATCTGCTTGCTTGTATGTATCTGTGTAGCTTTTAATTTTTCAGCCACGCTTCTTTGCATTTTGTCGTCATGTGATGTTGCGTTCTTGGATCCATCTGACTGTTGAGTAGGACATGC
The DNA here is from genome assembly GCA_011038615.1 of Limnodynastes dumerilii. Classification (NCBI taxonomy): domain Eukaryota; kingdom Metazoa; phylum Chordata; class Amphibia; order Anura; family Limnodynastidae; genus Limnodynastes; species Limnodynastes dumerilii. The sequence continues at coordinate 172,121 of WWET01000981.1, forward strand.
AAGTACAATATCTATGTTGGGAATGATAAATTTCTGGTTAGATGCCACTTTATATACACTATTTGGTCCAGATTTACAGTTACGTAGTTTTCGTCTTAAGCACGTTTAGACCGCACTTACGCAATCTACGTATAGAAATGTATGTAGATAGCGTAAATAAGCTACTATGCATTCGTAGTAGCTCAATTCTTAAAACATACGTAAGACAAAAACTACATAACTGTGAATCCATACCTTTTTAAAACAGCTTATGCTCACGCCGAACATTGCTTGATAAAGCTGAACGATGAGGCACCTTAGGATATCATGGTCCATGGGAATTGTAAACTATAACTTTTGAGAACTTTTGGACTATCCTTAATACACTTTTGCAAATGCTTCTCATTGGGAATTTGTCTTTTTTTTATCGTTTTTTTCTTTGTGGTTCTTATGTAGCAGTCACTATGCACTCTTAGGATTCCTAGATCACTATCTGTACAGTCTAAAATTCGATTAAAAAAGTAACTAACTCACAGCTCTTTCTAACAACTGCTCAATTATACCACGTTCAGATTACCAGCCCTGAAAATCCCCGGGAATTTCAAACCTTGGGGATTTGCAGGGACATGCCGGGCTGCCCGTTCACACTGACAGCGGTGACCCGGGATTTCCCTGGTGACAGCTGTGCAGTGGAGCCGCGGGACCCGGCTTTCTCCGCAAACCCCTTCTTTTTAGCCGGGTCTAAGACCTGGCTAGAGAGAACCGAGGATCGTGTTGCCAGAAAAAGCCGGGGTTTTCATAAAACCCAGCTATTTCATGAAAACCCCGGCTTTTAGCTGGTAATCTGAACGGGGTATTACTGAATTAAAATGAGAATAGTAAAAAAAATTACAAAGCTTACCTCACACTCTTGTCAGCCATCAAAGAGAAGAGTTAGAAAGTCCCAAGCCTAGTAAGACAGCAGAGGTCACATAACACACTGTGAAAGTAAGCTAATCTTGCAGTATGTGAATGAATCATCACTGGCTGCAGAGCTGAAGACGGTCTCTTGTGTGATGAGTCATAACCTTAAGCCATTCTTCAGCGCAGCAGGAAGAACAACACACTTTGGGCAACACTACCAGTGCTAAGTGATCTGGGCATCCACTCTGATTGCCCCCCTCTGAATTTCATGCCAGCCATAAATGCCAGCCACATACCAGTACGCCAGCCACACCCCCTCTGGGCAGATGCTGCCCTAGTCACTAGCCTACATTGCCTACGCCTAATGCCAGCTCTACATGCAGCATTTCAAAGCACATTTATTTATTATTTATTTATTAACAGGTTGTTATATAGCGCCCACAGATTACGTGACGCTTTACAATGTTACAATCTTTATAACAATACTGGGGAATAACAGACAGACTGGGTGGGTAAGAGGGCCCTGCTCACAGGCTTACACTCTATAGGACAATGGGTTTGATACATAAGGGCAAGTGCTATATATCACACAATGGACCAGCCAGGGTGTATGACAAAAGCGCTCAATGCTCTGTATTGTATGCTCACACAGCAGTGTTAGTAGCAGAGATGAGGGAATGGTAGAACAGAGAGCGTGCGGGTTTGTGTTCGTAATGTGTTAAATTGTAGAAGTGGTTGATAATATGGTATTTAATGCTTAGGGTGGTTGTGGAATTTGATAAGCTTGTCTGAAGAGATGAGTTTTAAGGGAA
>WWET01000981.1:182271-192462 GCA_011038615.1 Limnodynastes dumerilii
GGTGCCACGAACCAGGACATCGACTGGATGGTGTTAGAACTGAATCCTTAACCAACCATAGAGTCACCATAGAGACTCTTATGTGTTTAATGTCTTGTTTTATATTATAATTTTATGTCATTTTACCATTAACTACATGTGTACATATATTCATAATTATATTTTAATACACTTTTACCATATATTAGGTGTAAAAGGTCATGTCTATTTAAAACTATAACGATACAATATATATAACAAATGGGAGCATTAATATGAAAAGAAATTAAGTAAACAGTAAAATGACATTGCAAAATTTTTAAATAGAAACATTTCATTTCATAAAATAGTAATATATGCACACATCAAATATCTCCTTCAGAAACGTGTGTCCTGCATCTTTTCTGATGTTGTGTGTATTTCTGTAGCTAACACTTTGAGGGTAAACAATATTTCCACAATAGATAATGACCCACTACTGCAGAACTGAGGCAGATTGTAGTTCCGGGTGGCTATCACTAAAGTGTATGGAGCATAAGTCACAGCCAGAACAGACTGGACAAATGGTACACTCTGCGATGCACCTAAAGGACAAACAAGACAAACAAACACCAAACACCAAAGGTGCTAAACCAAGAAGGTTATAAACCAAACCTGGCATAGAGCAGAACTGAGATTACCAGAGAGAACTGACCAGGGTTGTGTCTGGATGATTTATAGGAGCAAACTTATCAGAGCAGGTTATCCAGAGTCAGCACCTAGATTCATCTCAGGAAATCAGGACCATAGAGAGGGTAGTGCATCCGGAAGCATTGAGCAAGGCACAAGGGCCTACAGGGGTGCCTTGGAGATCCTGGGTAACAGCACAAGCTTTACTGCACTCCATACATCCCTGGCAGCACATAGCTTCACCTGCTAACGTTCAGCAGTGGCAGGATAGGCAATGTTTATCTGTACCTGCTGCCGGTATTCTCAGTCTCTGAGTGCTTGTTATAACAGCTAGATACTGATACTGTGGTCACATATCATGTTAGTATCATGCGGTTCCAATAATCTGAGGACTAAAAATGCCAACAGTAAATATAGCAAAGAAGAAAACAAACACATAGACCAATATAACTAGAGATGTCGTATCCTATACAATGAAGGGTGCTACAAGGTAGCGAAGGACAAGCAAGTAAAAGAACAAAAGGAGCTTCAAGAGAGCTCTGAGTAACTACCTTATTGTGCACACACCTATGTCCAAATAATAGTTCAATGAACTACTAGTTCAATGAATCAACCCAATAAATAATCACAATTATAATGAAGATAAAACATATCAATATTTTATTAATGTTATATTAAAATCTTGGGGGTTGATATGAATGGGGGGGGCCTGAAGGAGAGTTGGGATTGAAATACAGGCAGAGGGTTTGGGGAATTGTCTAATTGATTAATTTAATTAATTGAAATTGACATAGTTTAACATCAGGAAGAAATAGTGATAAACAGTGAATATAGAAAATTATAAATATATCTATATGAGATGTTATGTTATGAGTTCTTAGTGTTATTCAATGTAAACACTTAATAGAAACTTACCACAAAGAGAATTTGGCACAAAGCTTAATGGGGCCCCAGTAAGTTAATAGTTAAGGTTAAATTGGTTAGGAATTCAGGGTCAGGGGTGCATTTTTAACTTTTTGCCCTTGGAGCTAAAATTTCTTATTATTGCTCTGGTGTCAGGACACAATTATCGCAAAGCATGGAACTTACAAAGTCAGATGCAGTCTTTTCCAGGGTTTTGCCACCTGCCCTGGTAATGGACCTCCAGTGCGGCCTGCTCTGTCATGCATCCCCGGTGTTTCCAGAATTCTGGCTGACCTGTGATCCAGTGCTAGTTAGTTTATTTGGCTAACTACCAACTTGACGGTGGATATCCAAGGTATGTGCCACTTTTTTTGTTTACGGCTCCTGCTATACTGCATCAAATTTCAAGGGTAGAAATAACTGACAGCTGTGTGCCTACTATACAGTCAGATTTATTTCACCCTTTAATAATTTTCCCTTAGGGGCATCAGACTGCATTCAGACTTATGCAAAATGCTTGTGGTCCTTTCAAAAGGAGCTAACTGCTGCCATAACCACATGAGAGACGGGAGTGACAGGGGAGTTCACTGCCCTCCTCTGTGCAGACTGCCAGACCTCCGAGAAAATGGAAAATATCTGAATGCAGCCCATGGCTCGTAATTACATACGTGCAAGGGGCGTGGTCTCCTCTCGCATGCACAGAAAGCTCAATACAGCAGGGATCTAGTTTGAGATCTCCTCTACTGCTGTTTGGAGCTCTGGATGTAGTAGATGTCAGGTGACCAATATGCACCAACCGCATGTTTGCATTGTCTCCCTAGTTACCTGGCAGCCAATGATTAATGTTAAGCGCTCTCTTTTTAAATCTCTGGCACAGGTCCACTTGGGCCAGTGCAACAAGTACCTATGTGTATCGTTCCTGGTTCCTGAGTCTCTGTATGACTACAGCCTCCTTGTGCCTATAACTCTGACGTCTTTTTGTGTCTATTCATCCTGACCGCAGCACTATCGATATCAGCATTTCATTTGCAAACGTGCTGCTAAATCCTCAACTTCACTACTGGTTCCAGCAATCTACCTACAAGTAGCGGTGCAGTTGTTTATCCAAGCCGCAGCAGTCCTTATTGCTTCTGTCTATTCGCAGTCCCAACTGTCTTAAGTTCAAAGTGCAGTCCTTACTGCTTCTGTCTACTCGCAATCTCAACTGCCTCAAGTTCAAATTGAAGTCCTTATTGCTTCAGTCTACTCGCTGTCCTAAGAGCCTAAACTATAAAGTGCAGTCCTTACTGCTGCTGTCTACTTACAGACCCAACTGCCTAAAGTTCAAATTACAGTCCTTACTGCTTCAGTCTACTTGCAGTCTCAACTGCCTCAAGTTCAAAGTGCAATCCTTACTGCTTCAGTCTATTTGCTGTCCCAACTGTCTAAAGTTCAAAGTGCAGTCCTTACTGCTTCTGTCTACTCACAGACCCAACTGCCTCAAGTCTCAAGTTCAAATTGCAGTCCTTACTGCTTCTGTCTACTCGCAGTCCCAACTGCCTAAAGTTCAAAGTGCAGTCCTTACTGCTTCTGTCTACTCAGAGTACTAACTGCCTCAAGTTCAAATTGCAGTCCTCACTGCATCAGTCGACTCACAGTCCCAATTGCCTAAAGTTCAAAGTGCAGTCCTTACTGCTTCCTTCTACTCACAGTCCCAACTGCCACAAGTTTAAATTGTAGTCCTTATTGCTTCTGTCTACTCGCAGTCCCAACTGTCTAAAGTTCAAAGTGCAGTCCTTACTGCTTCTGTCTACTCGCAATCTCAACTGCCTCAAGTTCAAATTGCAGTCCTTACTGCATCAGTCTACTCGCTGTCCTAAATGCCTAAAATTCAAAGTGCTGTCCTTACTGCTGCTGTCTACTCACAGACCCAACTGCCTAAAGTTCAAATTGCAGTGCTTACTGCTTCTTTCTACTCGCAGTCTCAACTGTCTCAAGTTCAAAGTGCAGTCCTTACTGTGTCTGTCTACTCAGACCCAACTGCCTCAAGTTCAAATTGCAGTCCTTACTGCTTCCATCTACTCGCAGTCTCAACCGCCTCAAGTTCAAAGTGCCATCCTTACTGCTTCCTTCTACTCGCAGTCCCAACTGCCTCAAGTTCAAATTGCAGTCCTTATTGCTTCAGTCTTCTCGCTGTCCTAAGTGCCTAAAATTCAAAGTGCAGTCCTTACTGCTGCTGTCTACTCACAGACCCAACTGCCTAAAGTTCAAATTGCAGTCCTTACTGCTTCCATCTACTCGCAATCTCAACTGCCTCAAGTTCAAAGTACCATCCTTACTGCTTCTGTCTACTCACAAACCCAACTGTAATTCTGCATCACGCCCCACCTGTCACGGCTACGGGGTTTTGTGAATCCGTCTCGGGTGCCAAAAAAAGGATTTGACGAGCAGGAGTAAAATGGAAGCTTGCAGGTTTAATGAAGGGTTGGCACATGTAGGTTACCAGGCCCACTTGAGTAAAACTGTCCTGGAGAGGGCTTGCAAAGCTGGAGCCGGATTGCAGGTCAGCTGGGCTGGAGCCGGGTTGCAGGTCTGCTGGGCTGGAGCTAGGTTGCAGGTCAGCTGGGCTGGAGCTGGGTTGAAGGCAAGCTGTACTGGATTGCAGGGCAGCTGGACTGGAGCAGGTTTGCGGCGGAGGTGAGGCGGAGTGATCTCTTCTTTGCGAAAGTGAATGGGTGAGTATGCCGAACGGCATACTCACCTATTCATAAAAAAATGTTTTCAAAAAGTGTATCGGAAAAAGGGACATTTAAAAAGTAACTTTCAAATATCCCTTTTTCGGAAGCCAGACTTTCTAGCCAGAGATTGGAATACAACAGGTTGGATAGATTCAGGTCTAGAAATAAGGCATGAATGCAGGTAATACTGAACAAGGCAGACACTGAACTACTGTACAGCCGGATTGACATTGCTGCAGGCTCTGCTCCTCCTGCAATACAACCCCTGAGATTGATCATACACAACATTTGTGTCTCGTGCTTCTAGTGACTTCTGCCTGTTTGAATTTTAGTGAAAGTAATTACTATTAGGGATCTTGTCCTGTCACACCATTGATTCAATGCTAATTTCAGAAAGCCAAATTAGTGCTGAAGCAGTAAACTGTGCCCCTCACCCATGGGCTTTTGATCATGCCAATTGTAATAGGTATATGCCACTGGCAACAAATGCTCTCTCTTTCTATACAGACAATGGTAATTAATCAGAAAACCTATGCACAGGCTTGTGATCATTAAGACATAAAGACTCCCTAAATCTGGGAGGTGCCAAAACACACAGTTTTAAGTTGTATAGAACAACCAAAGTAGATCACAAAAGTATGACCCAAAGAAAACAGTTTTTTGGTGCTTTAGTCTTAATTCATAAAGGTTCAAGTATCAACACACTGATTCAGAAATAAAAACAATTAAACTTTAATATTAAATAGAAAAATACATATGTAAGGTGAAATATAGAAAACAGTTGCAAGAATGATATGAAGCAAAAGTAATAGAGGAGCAGCAAAGAACTATGCAAGAAACCTAAGGATAAAAATACACTGCTGTAGACCCACTGCCTAGGAGAAAAGTTGGAACCTGTCCCTATCCCTGCCTCACGGCCAGCGCTTCACCTTTTCCAAGGATAGTATTTCTCCCTTACCTATTCTTAGAGAAAACAAATCAGGTCACATTTGGTTTAGAGCGGTCGGATAAATCGTTCAAAGGCACCCCCCGGGTGCACACGGAGGAGCTGCACGGTCCGCCTGACACGCGTTTCGCCGGATGTCAGCGATGACATCGGCGATGATGTCACTTACAGTGGGGGCTGATGTCATCTCTTCTGTAAAAACACTGCCCCCTAGTGACCTATTCATCATTAGGAGCAGCACGGATGCAGAATAGAAGGTTTCCAGCATCGTGTCAACAGCAGAAGATACACAGAACCGGACCAGATCCTCCAATGAAGATGAACACAGAAGAAGACATCCTACAATGAAGAAAAGAATGCTTCCCAAGATGCTGACATCAAACGGTGAGTGCACAAACCTTTTATTAATTTTATTACACACAATACACTGCACACATTACATTTAGATTAGGAGAGATGACCACCGGAGGTAAGTGCACACATTTCAGGAACATTGTTAGTTAGGGAATATTTATTTTTTACATGCATACTTTATTAAGTGATTTTAGGGGTTAATGTATGTTTTGTGGGTGTTTGATTTTTTTTGTTCACACACTACATGCAGCGCGGCATGGTTAGAAGTCTAACCATGTTGTGCTGATAGAATTACAAGGGTCAGCTTTGCTGATCCTTGTAGTTCGATCAGTACAGCATGGCTAAGGCTTTCAGCCATGCAGTACTTAGGTTTTACACAGACAAAAACACATGTCTGTTATACGGACATGTGTTTTTGTCAGTCCCGATGTGAAATCACAATAAAATCGCACCTCTCTGGCTGCACTGAAGGCGATTTGTTCAAATCGCCTTTAGTGAATACATAGAGGGTTTTTTTTTCCTTATCTTTTACATGGCAAACATCTGGACGATTTCTGTCCAGCAATGTTTGCCATGGCGATTTTTTTTTAAAACAAATCTCGCGATGTGGAGCTTAATGAATCCCTATTGGCGATTTTTTAAGCTCAAATCACACAATTTGAGGCGATTTAGGCCAAATTCACCTTAATGAATGAGGCCCTAAACCCCGTGACCCAATTGAAACAACTGAGTACAGAATAAGGGCGAAGTAGTATAAACGACCAGTTGGGCCACAATACACAGCAGACATGGTAGTTAGGATGTTTCTAGAATATTTAAATTGTAGATAGTTAATTGGTTGAACAATGGGGGGGAGGTATTGGGGTCATGTGACATGATTTTTATATAGTGTTGTGTGCCTGGTGCTCCTCCTCTTTGTGAAAATTCGTTGGACAGTATAAGTCCTCTTGTTTTGTCTGGGCTTTTTTTTAAAGTGTTTCTGGATTAGTGGGTGGTGGTTAGGTTAGTCCGTGGATTGTACTGGTAGTGGGTTATTGTCTCTATAATTATTATATATAATTATTATCTGGGTTATCTGTAATTATTTTCATTACTTATAATTTTGTCTCCGTTTATTTCACCTCTTTCTTTCCCCTTCTCCCATCTTTATTAATAAAGTGTTTACTTTTCTTTCCTTGTTCTTTCCCCCCCCCCCTTTTTATACTTTTATTGCCCCTTCGTTATTTCACTTATTGGTGGTTAGTGGTATAACGTTCGATCGCACTCAGTCCCCAGCCGCTTTGCCGAGGCTGGCTTGGGGCCTGTTCCCGCGCTAGCCGTGGCTCACGGCAGACGTCAGGGGCGTGGTGGGGACAGGCATGCAGCATCATGCGTGCGCACGTCCTCTTTGGTCGTGCCATCGCGTGAGACTGCAATGGCTTTCGCTGTTGCTGACGTCAGTCGGCAGGCGCCGGAAGTTGGAGCAGGCAGTATGGCGGCTCCATTGTGGCGCAAGTACCCGCGGCTGCGAGGAGACGGAGTTGGAGATCAAGGGGTTCTTATACAGAGGAGCCATGTGACAGGCAGCTCCAGTCAATTGCAGCGCGGAGCTTCAATTTCTTCTGGGGGCGCAGCAGGATCCAACAGAGGCCACGCTTCAGTGAGGGGTAGGAGGCAGGGCAGCGAGGGCCTTTCCTCAGGTGTGGCTGGTAGAAGGGATCTTCAGGCCAGAGCATATGCCATGGATGAAAGTTCTTTCCTTTGGGGATGATTGCCTCGGTTTTGTGGATGAGACCCCTGGGAGTGAATGCAGTTCTGGGGCTGGGGGTTCTCATATACCAGGCGGGCAAATACTGGAATCTGATACTGCTTGCTTGCATGACCTGGATGATGTTCCCCTTGACAACAAGCAGGTGGGTGGGGGATCACAACACAGTGGTGATGTTGTTCCGGGTACTGCTACTGCGGTGCAACAGCCCCATTTTTCCACTATGAGAGCTAATGCGGGGATGCCTGGCACTTTTAATACTCATGTGTCGGCTTCCCCTCCAGTCTTTGTTTATGGGTCATCTAATTATCCTGCATTGTCCACTTCCAGATCCGCCTCACAATGGCCCTTCCCTCCCCCAATATTTCAATCTGGTTGGCCTTATTTTCCATCCACTCCACAAGGGCCTCCTTCACAATTTCAATACTGCATGTTTCCACACATGTCTGGCTCTGGATTTATACCACCCATTGGTAGTGGAAATGTTGTGCATTGGCCGTACCCTATGCCTAATGTGATACCCGCAGGAACTGTATCACAGGTGGGAGTGGGTGGTCCTCCTGAAGGAGCGGGTGGAAAAAGGAGTAGGAATGAGGTGTCTGTGAATGTTGGCGTCACTAACCCGGTTCCTGTTGCAGATCCACTTGCTTCAGTTGTTAGATAGGACTCTGACCCTTTGGAGGGCACTTCCAGAACAGTGACAGATTCAGCTGGCGTCTCCGCTTCTCCTCCGGTGTCCGCAGAGGCTGGCGTGATCGACCAGTGTGAGCAAACTGACGATAATATTGTTGATGGTGGGGATATGTCAGATGCTAGTGTTAGTTCGAGTATAGACTCATCTGCTTCGCAGATCCGACCTGCGAAGGTGATGAAACTGCTCAAGAAGCACCTTAAAGGGCCAGGGTCTAGGGGTAAAGCTAAAGTTGGAGGTACAGCGGTAGCTAAGTCCGTTAAAAAGCGTTCGGGCCCTCCCCCTGTTATGGTTGATAATACTACGATCACCTGGGATGTTCGTGACTCCACCAGGGAACACATTAAGCGTGGTCGTTACATTGATATATTTCAGGTTACTCAATCGGGGAAAGACGCCTTAATAGCTGCAACAGCAAAGGGAGGTATGGGCGAGGAGGCCTATAAAACTTTTTCTAACTGGCTTGGAGGTTTTTGCCCCTTTGCGGCATGCTATTTGGAGACTAGGCCCACTGAATATATGGGCATCCTTAGGTATCTCCAATTAATCCATGACCTGTATGACAATTCCAAATCAGGCATGTGGCGAAATTATGACGAGCGTTTTAGAAAAAGTCAAGAGGGAGCCAAAAACATTGACTTTTTTGGTAGTGATGTTGGAATGTGGCTGAGAATTACTAATGCCAAACATACGCCTGATTCTTTTCGTAAATTCACTCAGCAGCCCAAATCCTTCACTTTTTCATCACAAAATAGAAAATGTTTCTCTTTTAAGAACGCCAAATGTACCAGAGGTCCCAATTGTAAATATAAGTACATTTGTGCAAAATGCGGAGGCTCCCATCCAGCCAAAGATTGTCGCAATCAGGCCGGATCCGCAGCAAAATCGACTCCTAGTGGAAAATAGTTTCCTTCCTCCCCTATAAAATTGGAAGCTATGCTTCTTTGGTTAGAAGTTTACGTTGATCAGGTTGATGCTAATATTTTGTTAAAAGGTTTTAGGGACGGTTTTTCATTGCCTATTGTTAGGCCTGTTAATACGGGATGTCAGCGGAACTTGAAATCCGCTTGCATGTTGCCTGATATTGTTCTTCAGAAAGTTATGAAGGAAGATCAGCTGAATAGAATGGCCGGCCCTTTTCCGGAGACACCCATACCGGACTTGGTTATTTCTCCGGTGCGGGTGGTACCGAAGAAGGTCCCGGGTAAGTTTAGGTTGATCCAGCATCTGTCTTATCCCGAGGGCTCTTCGGTAAATGATGCCATCGATTCGTCGGTTTGTTCCGTAAAATATCAACTTTTCGAGCAGGCGCTGGGGTTGGTGCAATCATATGGGCCCGATGCTTTTTTGGCAAAACTCGATATAGAGTACACCTTTCGGCTGTTGCCGCTGAATCCTGAGGCTTTTGTTTACATGGGCTTCCGGTTGCCTGTCAGCTATTTTGTAGACAAGTGTTTGCCCATGGGTTGTTCCATTTTCTGCTCGCTGTTCGAAAAGTTTAGCTCTTTTCTTCATTGGTGTATTTCAATTGGTGCGCGACACGGAGGTATTGCGCACTATTTAGACGACTTCTTTTTTATCGGCCCAGCTAACTCGGATGTATGCTGAGAAGTCCTCTTCTCGGCACAGGCTCTTTTTTGGCACTTTGGGGTACCTGTTGCACATGACAAAACGGAAGGGGCCTGTCACTTGTCTATCATATTTGGGTATTGAAATAGATACAGTGGCGGGTTCTTGCCGTTTGCCATCTGACAAAGTGTTGAAATTGAAAACTGTACTGATTGAATTGCGCGGTTTGCGTCGGGTCACTTTGAAGCAGGTATAATCATTGCTAGGCTTGCTGAATTTTGCCTGTACCTATATAAATCCTGCAAGCCCTTCACTCCTTGCCAGAACAACTTTGTCTTCTAAGGTGCCTGGTCCTGTTGCACCCAGCTCTGAGTCCTGATCCAGCCTTGCCTTGCTTGAGTCCTGATCCAGCCTTGCCTGCCTGAGTCCTGATCCAGTCCTGTCTTGCCTTGTCTGTATCCTGATCCTGCCTAAGACTCGTACCAGTCCTGATCCAGCCTTGTCTTGCCTGAGTCCTGATCCAGTCCTGCCTTGCCTTGCCTGTATCCTGATCCTGCCTAAGCCTCGTACCAATCCTGGTCCAGCAATCCAGTCCTGGTCCAGCAATCCAGTCCTG
>WWET01000981.1:220231-237695 GCA_011038615.1 Limnodynastes dumerilii
CCAACCAGAGCAAATGTCATATTTCTCTAAAGTTTGGGGTTTCCACCAATATGAGAAGATATGAATTTTCCCAAAATATGGGCACTGCTTTGATCCTAGCATTAATTACTGGTCAAACTTCTGCATGTCTTCCAGAGACCTCTGCAGAGACAGGCCCCCTGGTGAGTTGCAGCCAGCTAGGTTCTTTGAAGCTCCCCTCAAGTGTGAAAGTTATCTAACTAACTTCCTTTCCTGTGACCAAACATTTGCCATTCAGTCAGACCCCTTGAAGTGACAACTGCCCTTCATTAACTGTAGTTGTTCTTACACATAATTAACAGAGAAATATTGTACATTTCATACAGAAATCATACCTGTTCCTGACAGAGGTCTTAGCAGAATACCCTCCCACACAGCTGAGTTCACGTACACCTGGGGTTCTCTATTCCTTTTGTGTTTGCTTTAGCCTCCCTAGTAGCCCCCATCATGTGTCTGCAGCCTCCCTAGTAGCCCCCATTCATGTGTCCCCAGCCTGTAAATGTGAAAGGAGAGTCTAAAAGAGGGAGTTAAAGGAGGGAGGGACTGAAAGGAGGGAAGTAGAGCGAGAGGGAGTTGGAGGCAATGCGCTGCGGCACACCTAGCAACATCTCGAGGCACACCTAGCAACATCTCGTGGCACACCTAGCAACATCTCGTGGCACACCTAGCAACATCTCGCACACCTAGCAACATCTCGTGGCACACCTAGCAACATCTCGTGGCACACCGTTGCAGAGCACTGAATAAAAGTATGATTTCTGGTTTGAAAATCCAAGGTGAATGCATAGTTATATCTCAGTATCACTAGATCCTATTTCCAAAGATTCTAGTAATCCTAGTCAGGTTAGATACAATGGACCGGATTTACAAGTAAGTTTTTTTAACTTATGTGCCTATTTTTAAAGACCGCATGTACGCAATCTACATAACGAAACACTACGTAGATAGCGGAAAATATTTACTACACAAGCGCATTAGCTCTTATAAATAGGCACATAAGTAAAAAAAACTTAGTTGTGAATCCAGTCCAATTTTAGCAATGAAGGAAACACAGACTGTTTATAAGGGGTATTAAATGTTAAGACAGTTTCTGCGTCAAATTGGCCAGAGGAGATGGCGAGGGGAAAATAGATTCAGTGGCCTCTATGTTTGGTGAAGGGGCTTCTTCAGTATCATCCCTGGGAGAAGGAGGTACAGGCTTAGGACCAGACTGATTTTGCCTTGATTATCTTCTTCACTGAGAAATGCTGCAAGCTTTTACTTTTGCTCAGCATGGTCCTGTACAAGTTCCTTGGATATGATAGATGGACAGGCAATAAATTCTATATTCCAATAATCAAGATGAAGCGCACTGCAATAATGGGCATGCAAATCACATCACATATTAATGAATGAATGATATAACTACTGTCAGTGGAACAGTGTTTGAGCTGTTATATCAATGCCATGTGTAATTTTTCAGTACATCATTATCTCTGAAATGATACAGGTATAGAGAAACACAGAAAAAAGCACTATCTGCATACTGGTAACCATATGAAAATACTACTAGTATTATACAGTTGTATGAAACAATATAATGATACCAATATGCAATTGAAATGACAGGTTCTACATTCTTCAGTAAGCATGTGAAATCAATACAGAATATCTGGAGTGCAGATACAGATGGAGAAGTACTACAGTCAACTATTAAAGTACTCAGCAGTGTATAAGACTATATTACAGGATTATAATTGTGGACTGCAATAAGCTATAGCAATTATATTAATACAGGAAGACTAAATAATTTGTATTCAGAAATACGGCAAAATACGACACAAACACGGAAAGATTACCACTCATATAATACTAAGTACTCTGAGTCACCTACTCTTTATCTGTCTGCGCTTCAGCCCTCTCCTCAATGTTCACCACCACCCAGCATTATCAGTTTAGGGATCCATTTACAAAGATTAGAGCAGCGTTCGGCCTCACTCGGAGACTTAGGACTGGATCCAGACTTAAGTAAGTGCATGAACTTAGTTACTGAAGGGCTAAACCATGTTGATTGCAGGGGAGTCATATTTTATCTGTTGCAAACAGTATTAGAGTTGAGAGGTGATGTTTCCTAGCCCAAGTCTAAATAATAGTGTGATAGTAAAGCTGGTCAGTATCTGTGTGCAGTAAGCAATTTAAAGATATATCCCTGCATGCAAAGAATACAATTAACTTGGCTCCACCTGAAATCAACATGGTTTAGTTCTTGAGTAACTAAGTTCATGCACTTAACAAGGTCTGGATCCAGCCCTAAGTCCCAGGGCATGTGACGTAGATGCCTTTTGGGACTTGTAAAATTTCCAAAGCAAAAACACTGCGCATACGCCGGGACTGCGAGACAGACGCGTCAGGTAAGTCTTTAATCTTTCTTTGTTTTTTGTTTTTTTTTGTTTCTTTTATGAAATGTATTAATTATTTAATTAACTAAACCAAAAAATGATATATATATATATATATATATATATATATTTTAAAAATGTTTTGTACTATGCAGTTTTAAAAGTATTCCAGCAGTCTCCCAATATATACCTCCCTGTAATAACAGTTATTAGGGGGAGGAAAAAGGGAGTATATGGGGACATCGCTGGAATTCTTTCACTAATGCCATCTTCAATACATAGTAAATACAGAGATTATTAAGAAAGAAAATAAAGAAAGAAAGTAAGTAAAGGAAACTTCATTTTCATGCGAAAAGGCCTGTTTTCATGTGAAAACAGGCTTTATCATATGAAATCAAATATAGTAAATGGAGCTCCTAGTTGTAAACACTCCAATGAGATGATCAAAGGATGGCCATTGGCACTTTGGTAGCATGGGAGGATGCATGTCCTATTCCTTAAGTGACAGCAATGTTGTACTTGTTAGGCAGCAGTGTGTCACCGCCTCTGTCCCAGCGGGTCCCTTCTGTTGCTAGCCGCAGGGTTTCTGTTTCTGGCACTGTCACTGGGCATTCTGGGGCTGGTAGTTTCCTTGGAGGTGTGTTGCCCGTGCTCACCGCTGATTGGTGAAGCCCTCCTATTTCCTCCAACGCTGCAGACAGGACAGCGCAGGTTATAACGTCTCCTGTCTAGGTTTCGTGGTTTCCTCCCCGCTGGTGTCCTTTTTGGACTCTCTTGCCTGGTATCATTACTGTGCTCCTTGTATGCCTTGAGTGTCTTCTTAGACCACCATTGACTAACCCTAACTCTGCGCTGTCATTTGAGATCTTAAGTGAAGTAGTAGCGTTTATTTGCGATCCTAAGTGTCTGCCCACGCCCACTTTCCCTCATCTCCCTGCCTCCCCCCGTCCATTTCCATGTAAATCCTTAAGATCTTAAACTTTCGCAGCACTTAAGATCTTAAGTGCTTGCGATCGATTCAAAGTTACGCTCTTAGCGAATTTACGCTCCTAACCCCTACGTAGACAGCGTTGCACTATTACTACGCATGCGCAGTTATGCGAATTTTCTAAGATCCTAAATATACGCTCCTAAGTTGCGTGAAAATCGTATTTCTGAATCAGCCCCATTATTTCTGCAATCCTGCCTTTCTCTCTGGTACATAGTACCTTCTCTTACCCTACTTACCTCAGGCACATAGTGCCTCTGCAGTCCTGTGTTTCCCCAAGGTACAAAGTACCAGCTACCTTCTATACTTACCTCAGGCACATAGTGCCTCTGCAATCCTGTGTTTCCCTACGGTACAAAGTAACAGCTACCTTCTCTTACCCTACTTACCTCAGGCACATAGTGCCTCTGCAGTCCTGTGTTTCCCTACGGTACAAAGTACCAGCTACCTTCTATACTTACCTCAGGCACATAGTGCCTCTGCAGTCCTGTGTTTCCCTACGGTACCAAGTACAAGCTATCTTCTATACTTACCTCAGGCACATAGTGCCTCTGCAGTCCTATGTTTCCCTACAGTACCAAGTACCAGTTTTTTTCTATACTTACCTTTGGCACATAGTGTTTATGTTATCCTACATTACCCTCTGATACATAGTACATGCACTTACTGCACCTATCTCTGGCACTTAGTGTCTTTACAAACCTGTATTGCCCTGTGGTACATAGTACCAGTTCTTTTCTATACTTGCTTTTGGCAACTTTGCTTTACCCTCCTGTACATAGTACCTACACTTTCTATACTAACCTCTGGCACTTAGTGTCTGTGCTAATCTGCATTACCTTACGGTACATTGTACCAGCCCTGTCTATTCTTACCTACGGCACACTGTGCCTCTGCAATCTTGTATTTCCCTACGTACATAGTACCAGTTCTTCCTATTCTCACCTACAGCACAGTGTCTCTGTCACCTTACCATTACCCCCGGTACATTGTACCAGCACGTCTAGTTCCACTTAGTTGGTTGTTTCTATTTGTATATACCTTTGTTTTGAGGGGTTCCTCCTCTCTCGTTGGTTGGTCTGAGAGTCTGTATTTGTATTCTATCAGCACTTGGGTGCCTCATCTACCATTCTTCGCACGGAAACTCCAGGGGTAGCGACCTACTACTTAGGGCGCAGCAAAGTCCATCCCCACCATCAGGGGCACTGGCGAAGACCACCCAATGGTAGCATTCGCATCCTGGTGCTACTGTGCATCACACCCTAACAGTACTGTTCCTTGTTGATGCTGGTAGATGAAGAGACATCGGGCTCTGAGGTGTACTGCAAGTTTAGTTGATCTTGATGAGTCTACTGTCATGTTAGTTGATATCCTCACAAGTGAGGTAATCCCAAATCACGTCTTCTGCTCTCATCCTGTTATTTATCTCCTAGATTTGTTGTAACTTGTTAAAGTTAGAAGCTATACAGTTGAAACCAATAATAACTTAATTACTCTAATGATGATACATGAACTAGGAAAGGAAAACAAAATTTCAACCAGCATATACTACAGCTAGAGACTTCCCAAATTAAACAAATATATGTGCCCGGAAAGAGAATTTTGCCGTATTCAGACTACACAAAATGGAACATGTTACTTTCTCATTGTTCGTAAATTGTTTATTGCGCCATTACCGGGTTACTGATATGGATTATTGATTTTATTGCACTGTGATGCTTTTGTGTCCCTACAACTTAAAGAGTAAAGTGATTCTGGATGTTCTTTAGTTCATTGTCAAAATATTCAAACACTGTGAGCTTCTAGCTTTCAAGTGTCTGAGCAAGCAATAAAGACATTGGGCCAGATCCAGACCTATGGGCACCTTACGGGGCGACTGAGGTCATTGCGGCCGGTCAGTAGAATTCCTACCTTAAGTTTTATGACCACATACCTGATCGTAATGGGCCATCCCCCACCCCGTCCCCTCATTTACATCTGTTTCTCCGCATTGATAGCGGAGATACGACGATCATAAATGAGGGGAGCCTCTCTCCCGTACCCGCGGTGTACATAACAAACGTTACGTACGCCGACCCATACGACGGTATAAGAAGGTTGTGCGCATGTTCACAGCCTTCTAAACAGTGAAATTACGTACGTGCTGTACATAATTTCACTGTCGCACATACCTAAGCATCTGGGCCATTACACTTATCCTAGAACAACAGGATAAGTCCTGGTGGATGTGGAGTTCTGTTAAACAGGGGTAAAAAGTCTAAAAATGACCCACATGATCTTCCATGAGATTAATCTACTACAGACATTTCATGAATATCATCTTTAATTGCTATAATAAAATAACTTCTTTATGAAGGTAAAAATAAGTATGTGATTCAGCAGTCAGCTGGATTTAACTTTATACTGAAATTCCCTGCCCTAATCCCGGTAAAGACCATTCAGAATGATGGACCCATTTTTTGTATTATTGTGGATACATATGCATGTTGGCCAGAGTCTTGGATATACATAAGACTTGACCAACCTGTGGCTTTCTAGGTGTTGTGAAACCACAATATCCAGCATACTCTTACTACTTAGGAATAACTAAAGTCTGGCAAATCATGCTACACATAGTTTCTGAATAACTGGAAAGCTACAGGTTGGCACGTTTGTTCAATATCATTATAATAATCTTTATTTTAAGATTCTATACTGGGTTGCCAAAATCCCACAGTCAGATAAACAGAAAAAGAATTATGATATACAGGGTTACTGGAGAAGGTGACCGAAGACAGAGGGTAAAGGAGTAAGAGCTCAGGAGATCTTAAACCAAACTATCACACACACAGATCAAACAGGCTTCGTGCTGAACAAGTCAAATGTGATTAATATTAGCCGCCTCCTAACCAGCACTTAAATCCTTCATGATTAAATGAGATCACGAATGGAGCTGTGTAGATTCAGCCAATGCTTTTTACTTTGTAAAATGGGCATTTGGTTGGTTATTTATGGTGTATTTAAGTTAATAAAATGACTCAAATTTTTATTTAATTGTTTATTAAGATCTGCCATGTGATTTCCCAAATTTCCTGAAGGACCTCCTCACCTGAAGCTCAGAATTTACTGAATGCTATATCTCAATAAGCATCAATTTAGCATCTCAAGGACAGAGTTATGGAAAGTCTCATAGAACTGGACATACCTAATCCTTCTGTGTTAGTTTATTGCTGGCACCTTTAATAACAGTGTGATGGTAAAGCTGGTCAGTATCTGTGTGCAGTAAGCAATTCAAAGATATATCCCTGCATGCAAAGAATACAATTAACTTGACTCCCCCTGCAATCAACATGGTTTAGCCCAGGAGTAACTAAAGCACTTACTTAAGTCTGGATGTAGCCCATTGTCATGTGTGAAAATCATTTTAGATAAATTCCAATAAATATATTTTTTTATGAATACAGATGTTGGACTAAGTCTGTAGTGTGTTTCAGTTGTTCTTTGTGATACAAGAATATGTTGGAGGGCAATGTTTAAGACATTAATAATAAGCATTTAAAGTCCACTGTGTATAGTAAATTTGTTAGAATATCAGATGAACCCGAATTAATTTGGGTTGCCTAGTTACAAGAAACTACAACAAAAAAATAAACAAACCCAAGATAGTCCAGAAGTTTTTTTATTTTAGATTTTATTGACGTTAAATATATTTTGGGTCATTTTTCTTTCCTCTCCCTAATTTTTAGGAAAATGCTTTTACACATGTTGGCTTTGTGTGATGTGTTTTCACTTTTGCAAGTGAGGATACAAAGACCACAATTATCCATTAGTTGCATGGGGACTCACACAGAAAAGGATTCCAGCAAAGGTCAGGTCAATATTTATGTTGGATCGTTCTTAAGGTGTGAAAGCAAAAGGGATATGATCGCAATTTCATGGATTAATAACATAGAGCATCAGGGTATCAAAGGGTTTTACAAACTCCCACAGCAGCTGAAGCAGCCAAGACCCCTTTTTCTGATTTGTATCAGGTGGAATTCTGGGAGACCTGGAATAGTTCTGAGAAAGAAATGTGCATGTCGTTTACTGTATACTTGGCCCTGTAGTATTATTTTGTATAAGGCAGCAATATATATCATTTATTTAATGTGTGTTACATAAAGTCCATCTTGCTCAATGAAACAGACCACAGGTTGAATAAAGGCTTTCTTCCTTACTGCATTTACTAAGTACAGTATGATCTGGTAAAGCATCTTAAAAAGCTTTGTTGTCTTGTTTAATCATACTTGTGCACTGTGACAGAATTTGGAAGACTCTCATGAATCTTGGGGAGTTCTTCAGCATCCGACTTCACTTTCAATTACCCCCTGCCGCACAATTATGCAAGAAACAATGTACAGAAAAACCAAGGGTGCTGAACATTTGAGTCGACAGCTGCTGTTAAGTGGAACCGCTTACTCCAGCTACAAAAATACCATTTTACTGAGAAATCATTGTCTGACGATCATGGAAAAAATGGCAAATAAATCAAATTAATCTTAATAAAATTCTCTTGTCTTTTCATATACATTTATTCTCAACGTGTCACAAAATGTTAGTAGCTTCAAAGCTTTATTCAATCAGATAAAATACTTATAAGTTATAACCAATGGCATTTTCTTATTAGTAAAATCAGGGTTCTAACAATTATTATATTAGTGCTAAGTATAATGTGGTTCAGCGGCAGAACAACTGGCGGGCAGGTGACGCTGTGGCTCTGGTGGTTTAAAGGACTGTTCCAGCACAGACCAGACACTGGCAGAATGGTTTCCAAAAAAACACCAAGCTTCTTCAGAGTAGTAAATACCAGCAGCAATTATATGTTCAACTTAATCTGCAGGCAGAATGCAACATCAAGGGCCAGATTTACTAAACTGCAGGTTTGGAAAAGTGGAGATGTTGCCCATAGCAACCAATCAGATTCTAGCTCTCACTTTCCTATTACACACTAGAGAATGTCAGCTAGAATCTGATTGGTTGCTATTGGCAACATTTCCACTTTTGCAAACCCGCAGCTTAGTAAATCTGGCCCCAAGAGTTATTTTATTTCATTTAAAAAGGACCAGTTTAATCAATTTGATATAAAATAAGCTTCTATTTTCTCCCTCCTGTATCAACCCTAAAGTAATATCTCTTTACCAAGGTAACTAATTTGCAGCTTATATAAAAACACTTTACTAACCATCTGGTGAGCTGCTAGGTTGTATTTTTATGAGGTTTTATTGAGAGTCAGTTGAGTGATCAAGATTTCAGTGGCTGTGCAAATGCATCTGAGTTACTCATTGTAGCTGAAAATAGGGTTTGGTTTTGCAACAGGTACTGTAGGACCATTAAGGAAATAGCTCTCCTTACAGTAAGAGTGGTGAAGTCATGTGCTTCCTAAAGTGACAGCTAAGGTCAAGCAAATCAATCAGTACCGTTATTAAGAAAACCTACTGACCCAATATCTTTTTGAACATATTTTCCATATTCAATTCCTGCTCACAATCACTAGAGGTTCTTCACTAGGTAAGTCAACTTAGTGAGGTCTTTAAGACCGCATATACGCAATCTACATAATGAAATGATACGTAGATTACGTTAGTTACTACGCATGCGCAGTAGCTACTATCGTGAAATTAAGGGCGTATGTGCAATACGTCCGGGGTTGTGAATCCGGGCCAATATTAGTGATACACCAATACAATGTAATAGCACTGAAGTTTAAACATATCATGTACCCCATATTTATAAAGATATTGCATACTCTAATTACTAACCTGTCAGCATCTGAAATTTAAACACCGGTCATTAAAATCAAGAGACCCAACAGGAGAACTTCCATCACAAAGAACTAAAGAGATTTAACACTCTATAATTAGGCCAAATATGGCCCAATCTCCGACCTTGTTCTTTCTGTTCTCTGGGTTGGACCTGGACTCCCTGCTACTCTGCCAGTTGTTAAAGTAACTTAGGAAAGTTATTTAATGGCTTTATCAGAATCATTTCTTTGATTAACTTATTCCTCTGATAATGTTTAACCCTAACAGTCTTTTAGTTGTACAACTTTATCTAAAGGCTTGAAAATGCTCATGGATACCCAAGCCAAACACTAGTGCCCATTCATTTTCCCTTCCTGTACTCTGTACATTAGGACAGCTGGCTATAGGTGTGTTATCTGAAGTCAAAGGGCTGGATCCAGACTTACGAGCTTGAAATTAAGGACATGGGGCCTGATTCAGAGGCTTAAAATAAGAACTTAAAGTTACACCTGGGTAAAACCATGTTGATTTCAGGGGGAGTCAAGTTAATTTTATTCTATGCATGCAGGGAGAATGCTTTGCTTTTACTTATTGCACACAGATACCTGATCAGCTTCACTTTTAAACTGCTAATTAGACTTGAGCTGGGAAACATCACCTTTTAACTATAATACTGTTGCAACAAATGAAATTTGACTCCCCTGAAATCAACATGGTTTAGCCCTGGTGTAACTTTAAGTTCTTATTTTTAGGGTCATGATTCACAACCCCGTAATTTTTTTTACATACATGCCCAATTTTTCAGATTCTAGCTACTACGCATGCATAGTAGCTATTTTACGCTATCTATGTAGCGTTTCATTACGTAGATTGCGTACATGCTGTCTTTAAAGTTGTTAAGTTGAGACAATTAATGGAAGGCTCTTCATTGGGATTACCAAAGTCAGTTAGAACAGGTTCATTCCCTGGAGGATCACAATGGTCATCAATGATCACCACATACTATTGGAGACAAGAAAATCATTAGGCAACCCCGCAACCTTAGGCTGTATGGCAATAATGGGGCTGATTCAGAGTTCCGAGCATGTGCGATGCGGAATCGCACATGCTCATTTGACTACGGGCTATTCAAGGATGCACATCCGTGCATCCTATAGCCCACTCTGAATAGCACGTAGGGTGCTGTTAGGAGACAAGAATTAGGCAACCCCGCAACCTTAGGCTGTATGGCAATAATGGGGCTGATTCAGAGTTCCGAGCATGTGCGATGCGGAATCGCACATGCTCATTTGACTACGGGCTATTCAAGGATGCACATCCGTGCATCCCATCCTACACTCTGAATAGCACGTAGTTGCACATGTGCTGAATAGAGAGGTGGCTGTCACTTGTTGTTAGTCTGTGGCCAGATTGGCAATTTTAGAAATAGAGACAGTCCAAATTTTTAATGGGTAAGTATGCATGTTAATATGTGTTTGTAACATTTGGTTAATGTTGTCTATGTCATTTTTTAAACAATACATTTTTGCTTACAAAGTTCTGGAATGGAGTGCACTATGGTGTAGTATCTTTCTTAGTTGGAGAGTTCTTTATATCTAACTAGTGGGCATAGAACTTTATGTGACTTAACCATTTGTAGTTGCACCCACTGGAGCTGGTTTTGGATGTGGGAACCAGGCTTGCAATTCCTGTACATTACCTCCATTAGAAGGGACTACTGCCAAATTCTGGTGCGGATACATTTTCCTTATTTAAGAATGCCTATTGGCATAGGACTGGCCCTGGGAGCAAGCTAGGGAATGTTTTTCCTTATGAATGCTTTATTTAAAAAATGTGCTTACAATAGCATTACAGTTCTTTCTTTCTAACCTAGGGGTGAGTTTTCTGCCAAGGGCTATTTGGATTTATTACATTATGTGGTCCATACAAAATGATGAACTTAAAAATTAGAGTGAAATAAAATTAAGGAAATGTGGACTCGCTATGAGACGGATCGGTCACGCTTACTTTAAGCTCCTGCACTCTGACAGTTTACTCCCTAATACCTGGTCCCCGGTCACCAGTGTCCCTATCCATCCACACACCCTTTGGACCCTAATACAACCCGCCCAAGAACTCCATCTTTGGTGTAAGGGCTAACCTGAGGAAGAAAGGGAAGCTTTACCCTGGCTGAATACCCAGGTAACCACTGCCTGCTATCTAGCTCCTCGACATTTATTTCTTACTTCTCTCCTTCATTAGCTGCCACATGACAGCAAACCACTGTTAACCCCCTCACAGCCATCTTTACTAACCCTACCTTGAGTATCCCCCCCTTCAAATCTCCCTGATACTTGTGAAGTCAAACAACTCCCTGGCCTTAATCTCCCTCTCATTCATCTCTGAACATTGAGCTCCACTACTCCACTTATGGATAGCAGACCTAAGGTTTGCAGACCATCTCCCTCCTAACAGTTACCTTTTACCCATTTACTCATTTACCATCCATCTCAAGCACACCCCATAACATCTAACTGTAGATGTGCAACTTACCTGCAAATTAATCCCCACGGTGTGAACAGAACTACAAACCCTGGCCCACTTCTCCTGCAACAAACAGCTTCAGCACTTGCAACTCATAACCTGCACACCATCCCCTTTTATACATAGTGGTGCCTCAGTTACACTCTCTGCAACGACATTTTGAATTTCGAAAAAAGGGACATCCAAAAGTTACTTTTCGGATGTCCCTTTTTCCTATACTTACCGCTTTCTATTTTTTTTTTAGTGAATGGGTGAGTATGCCAACTCCCATCCCTGGCATCTCCTAAAGATGCCCTCCCTTCCTTGCTGGTGCCAATGGCAGTCGAAATACACCTCACTTTGCCCAGAGGGCTGATTCCTTAGCCTTATAGGGGCACTTAACCACTGGTTGTCTAGCTTTTTATTGTCTATGCTCCTAAATAAACCTCAATTTTTTCGACATCTGTGCTCCCAACTCTCCCTCCATCGACAGGGGCACTTTAATTGTCCCCTCTTCCCCAACCTTGATAAATCAGCCATGGCTCAATCTCCTCCAGCTCCCACTGACTCTCGTAACTCAAGAGCCTATCAAGCCGTTCTTAAGCTCCACAACTTATTTACTACCTGGTGCATTCATACATCCCTTACTAAGGATTATACTTTTTAGTCTTCCACTTTTAGTCTTACTTACACATTGACATGATTCTGCTCAGCCATGATTTTACCCTTAAACTCCAGGGTACATCTATCTTCCCTTGTACTTGGTTGGACCACGCTCTGATCGCTGCAGACCACCCTGACTTAGCCTTCAAACCGTCCCTAGCCACCTTGTTTATTAATGAATCCCTCCTCCATGACACCACTTTCACTCAAACACTCCTTACTAACTTAACAGACTACTTTGATCTTAACTCTACCCCAGATGTTTCTCCCATGACTCTTTAGGACACCCATAAGGCGGTCATTTGCAGACAGCTTATCACCCTTGGCTCCCGTCCTAAGAGAGACAGGCTGTGAAAGTCCCCTAAGTTCACCACTACCATACAATATCTAGAGGCCCGTCATAAATCCATTAGAGACCCATTTCTACTCCCCAAATTGACCACTGCTAGAGGAGAGCTCAAGCTCCTATTATTTAACTGATGGACTTGGTTCCAATAACTAATGGCACCCACCAGGGATGTCCTCTATCTCCCCTAATTTTTGCCCTGATCATAGAATCCCTTGCAGCCCATATCCATAATTCCCCAAACATTCATGGTATCAATAGTAAACAAGAAAAAAAGGGGGGGTATTCAGCGCTGCACTGCCCTCCAATAAAAGTGTAGGCAATGAGCATAAATATAGGTATCAACTGAATAACACAACTGAAGGGGGGGGGGTCCACTTTCATGGGAATAAAATGAAGAGATGGTGTAGCTTCTCCCTAGATATGCTCCAAGGAAAAAACGGTGACAAGAAAGATAAATCAGTAAAGTTTAATTTATGATCGGATATCACATCCTAAAAACATCACTGTTGCCACCTGCAACAACCATACATAATAAACAATAAAAGCAATACAAAGTAACAAGATAGCAGTACCCGGAGGGTGGATAGAGGACGGGGTGAAAAGCAGGACGGGGCCTGACAGCTGGTATCCCGGGAAGGTCTTGGTCACCGATGGATTTGATACCGAACTGAGTAAGTACATCACCTACAGCCAAACCACCCCGGTTACGCCCAAATCCGTCTGATCTTGGAAGCAAAGCGGGGTAGGGCTTGGACAGTACTGGGTAGGGAGACCTCCCGGGAATACCAAGTACCGTAAGTGATGACGCTTAAACTCTCATTGATACAATGACTATTTTCCTTATCCATCTAGTTGTTATGATTTTAGTTAATCACTACACAATTATTACACATCTTAAAAATGGGGATTCAATATATCCCATCATACTATTATTATATTAATATTTATATTTATATTATTATTATTGATTAGAAACTTTACATGAGTTTGTTTATATAGGTTACAGTGTTTTTAATAACACTGTATATTTT
Organism: Limnodynastes dumerilii; assembly: GCA_011038615.1. Taxonomy (NCBI): domain Eukaryota; kingdom Metazoa; phylum Chordata; class Amphibia; order Anura; family Limnodynastidae; genus Limnodynastes; species Limnodynastes dumerilii. The sequence goes on from WWET01000981.1 coordinate 233,920, forward strand.
TGTCATATGATCACTAAAATATGATATTAATCACTCATTTATTATTAGATATTTTATTTAGTGAGGGAATAATAGCTCTCATTTAATTTTTTCACATTTGATTATATATATATATATATATATATATATCACTTCTGTGGAATGGCACAACGGTCCAAGATAGCAAATTGTATTCCGGTGCACGCTAAGCAACATGTGCCATACATACACTCCAATCTAGCGGCACTCGGAGGTTTGGATAAATAAAGATATTAGACAGCTATGTCATAGAAAGTCCAACGTTTCAGCGCTTTATTGTGTGCGCTTTCATCATTTTATATATATATAAAACCAGAATGGAAGCTGCTCAATCAATTTATTAAGTAAATGTTAAACAGGTGCATGATATATATATATGGGATAAGGTAAGTATTTTACCAGAAGCCAGCGTCCAAAGAAATTAAGCAACAATACAACAGCAATTTTAGAAAAAATATTGGTTTATTGGGTGAAAAAATGTATCAATATCTATTCCACAAGGTAACAAAAGACACCTCAGTGTGCAAGGGCAAATAGAAAAGTGCAAATAGAAAAAGAGTCTATGGGCTGACCAAAGTCAATCCTAAGTAGCTGTAAACGGGACGCTGGGTATGTTGTCAATACATGAGATCACTAGGAGCAACGGGCAGCCAAGTCAAAAAAATGCAAAATACAATGCCCATAAATCCAAAGTTATGGGCTAAACCATGTTGAATTCAGGGGAGTCAAATTTTATCTGTCGCAAACAGTATTTGGGCCAGATTAACTAAGCTGCGGGTTTGGAAAAGTGGAGATGTTACCCATAGCAACCAATCAGATTCTAGCTCTCACTTTCCTATTACATACTAAAGAATGTCAGCTAGAATCTGATTGGTTACTATGGGCAACATCTCCACTAACCCGCAGCTTAGTAAATCTGGCCCTTAGAGTTGAGAGGTGGCGTTTCCCAGCCCAAGTCTAATTAGCAGTGTAAAAGTAAAGCTGGTCACTATCTGTGTGCAGTAAGCAAAAGCAAAGATGTATCCCTACATGTAAAGAATACAATTAACATGACTCCCCCTGAAATCAACATGGTTTTGCCCAGGAGTAACTTTCCTCTCTTATTTTCAATCTCTGAATCAGGACCAGTGTTACTATAACGCTTGCAGCGGTTTGCCAAAATAATCCTCCCTTTTTCTACCATTAATAGCTGTTTTGAATGCTGGTTGAATATGCATGTGTATAAAATGTAATTAAATAAAACTAAATAAAGTGAAAACTATAAACTTTTTAACGTTTTTTTTTTTAAGTGCCCGGATCTCCAGTTTCCTTTTCCTTCCTCCATGTAGTTATGACCTTGTGTTCTTGTATTTGGTATTGCCCCTAATTGCTTGTATATCTGTTTATCTGTCTGAACTGGCTGGGAAAACAATTGCTTCTGCCTCAAAGAGGAATAGCAATCAATCCCTGGATTCTATCCCCAACCCTCTCCCTAATCCTTACCCTAACCCTCCCCTTCTATTACCCTAACCCTCCCTTCCCCACAGCCTGACCCTAACCCTCCCTTCCTCGCAGCCTGACCCTAACCCTCCCCTTCTATTACCCTAACCCTCCCTCCCCCAGAGCCTAACAATAACCCTCACCCTACGGCCAAGATCATGTTCCAAAGCCGCAATGGAGTAAAAGCCATTATTCCCTTAATCAAGATAATAAAGATAAAAAGATAATAAAGATAATAATAAAGATAAATTGAGTTTTTTTTCAGATTTTTCAGCTTCTTCGTATTCTTGGGAGCAATTACATTTTTTTTTCTCATACTCTCTTTTAGTTGGTGGTTGCTTTAGCTGTTGTAGTGCCATTTTGTTGATATCTAAGGCTATTTCTTCTGACCACTTACTAAGAAGCAGCAGCAAACTAAAAAGTTCTGCTACATGTAAAAGGAGTTTTAAGCCCCTGACTCCTGCCCATTGCAGTGGACATCTACATTTCGATATCTGGGCGTAACTATTTCGAATAATACGGCTGAATTTAACCCTCTAAACCTGTTGCCATTGGTCCGTACACTGGGAGTCAGGATGAAATCCTGGAGCAAGCTGCCCCTTACTGCCATGGGGAGAGTCAATTTGATTAAAATTACGATTCAGCCCAAGCTACTATATGTTCTCTTACAGTCGCCAGTGTACGTTGCGCGGAAATTCTTTGCCAAACTTAACTCATTCATAACTACGTTTGTGTGGGGGGGTAGAAGAGCCAGGATAAGTAGAGAAAACCTGTGAAGGACTTGCTTGAGAGGTGGTATGGCTCTCCCGGACTTCTTTCTTTATTACATTGCAGCGCAGTTGTCACATTTGAGAGATTGGGTGGTTGAGTCCCCTCATGGTGACCTCCATTGGACTCTGATTGGACAGACGGGTTACCATCATACCCCGGCTCAGGTGCTTCTGACAGGTCAATATCCCCGTACCTCGGCCCCTATTATTCTCCAGGCTCAAAAGGTTTGGTCGGTGGCGCATGCATTGTTTAAGGGACAAGGTATAGATCCGGCTGCCCCATTATGGTATAATTCTACCTTTGCTAACCTTAGACAGTATGATGATCCCGGAGCTTGGACCCGTTATGATATTGGTACATTTTATAGTCTGTTTGATGGGGGAAATCTCAAGGAGTTTGCACGGCTACAGTCTGAGTATCTAGTTCCTCCCTCTATGTGGCTGCGGTACCGGCAACTAAAACAGGTGGTCACTGCGGATTTCCGTGGGGGTGGTCTGGAGCTGAGAGTGTCTCCGGTCAGATCTCTTCTGAATGAGGTGGGGGAGGACCATGTGGTATCTAGGTTGTACTCACATCTATTGGCAGCAATACCTGAGGTATCCCTCGAGCGTCTGAGAGGGCATTGGGAGCTGGACCTTGGTCCGCTGGATGATGATGATTGGGAGGTGATCTTAGGTAGCTCATACCAGTTGACGGCTAGTGTCCGGTTCCAACAGATCCAGCTTTTCATCCTCCACCGTGCGTATTTCACGCCGGCTCGACTGGCTAAATTTGCTCCCTGTAGAGAGGCTGTCTGTCCGAAGTGTGGGGAGTTGGGAGCCAACTTCATGCATCTATTGTGGTCATGTAGGCAGGTTCAGAGATTCTGGACATCTATAGTACGATGCATAGGTAAAACTGGGCTTACTCTGCCGGTGATGTTGCATAGGTGGTGCTTATTTGGGATCGGCCTTGAGGACTCCTTTACTCTTTATAAACAAACCTATATAAAGTGTCTGTGTATGTGGGCCAGGGTGTGTATTGCCAGAACCTGGTATGCTGCAGCGCCGCCCCTGGTTGGTGATTGGATCCGCCTTGTTAACTCATCACTTGCTCACGAAAAATTTATATTTACCAAAAATGGCTGCCCGCAAAAATTTGATAAGATCTGGGACCCCTGGGTGGAGTCAGATTATTATGGGATGTTCGCGGCTGATGCCTCGTGAATTTACGATTGCTGGCTATTGGAAGGTGTGCTTGATGGGTGGAGCGTACCGGACTGCTCGCCACTCCAGGACAATAGTAATAGGAATAGCTGTGATAGGATAGTTATGGCTATGATATGTACAATTGAAATAATAGCAATGTCTTTTTATTCTTTCTGCAACTGTTTGTAACAAGCTATTACCGCAGTTTTGCCCTATTCCTGTTTATGAATGTTGTATTGTTTTATTATATCTTGTCGTGCATCTTGCTCATTCATTACCATGTTCACTCGCTGTATACATTTGTTCAACTGTTTTTTTTTT
>WWET01000981.1:272933-285571 GCA_011038615.1 Limnodynastes dumerilii
GCTGAAAATAATAAGCACTGCAGGAAAGATCTGGACATTTTATACTGACCTCTATAAAAAGGGATGTAAGATGCTTTGTTAAACCCTAAACTGAGTTTTCACTAAAACAAGTAATAATCAATGGAATTCCCATCTATCACAGACAGCCTCCTTTGAAACACTGGCCACACACATGACAAAAAGCTAAACTTATAAAGCACATCATTATTTTTAGATTGCTGTGAGATTGTCGGTCATGTCTGTGTATGAATCAAGCAGTCAGCATCCTAGTTGAACAGTTCTATTATCTTGGAGACCAGCTAACACAGACAAATTTTATAGTTGGATAAGATTTACAATATATATTTGGGTTTCTAACATTATGCCATAGGTAAGTGTCATTCTTTTATAATTGGTTAGAGACCACCAAAGGTGGATTGGGATGCTGAAGTGGGCGGACCAATTAGTCCAATCAGTAGGTGTGAGCTATACAAAAGTAAGCGGAACATCACACATTACAGATTGCATCTTAATGACTGTCACATATTAGGATGACAGCATCCTAGTGATCACCTAATGTAAAAACAAAAAAAAATGACAAAAACAGCCTGCACTAGAGGGCTTACCTGTGCTCGCTGATTTACACCACTCAAAAAACCCCCACATAGCCTTTGTGTGACATTTCTGCAAGGTATCTCGGCCAGTGGCCTTTCAGCGGTTGTAGTACCAATGCCCGCAGTCCCCCCTCATACAGACCAATGATTTTGCAATAAAAATGGCATCTGAGCAGCCGCCGCTTGACTCATGTTCTAGAAGAATTCATTTTATTTATTTTAGGATTAATAAATAGTTTTAAATATATATTTATAACACATGATACAGGTTTAAAGCTTTTTACAATACACATTTTTACTAAACATGAACTGGATTAGAAACATTCACCTAAGTTTAACAATTTAATTAAAAATAACAGCTTGATATTTTGGTTTTTAATGAAATTTCTACATAAATAAATAATTTAGTTCCTCTTTGGCAAATTCTATTGCTTTACTACAACTAACTGCGCTTTCCACGATAATCCAAAGTAGTTTCCAAAAAATGTTCAATTAATTTATTGTATTTAATTACCCTTTACATATGTGAGCAAAATACATTGTATTTGTGTACATTGTGTGTGAGCTTTTTTTCTAGGTATACAGATTGATTTATATTACAGTTAAATCCTCTTTTTATAATCCTAATTTTAACTATTTTTGCACCGCATTTTCCTTGTTTCCTCTACGGAGAAAAAGGGTTTTATTGTGCATCTTTTGGCATTGCTATCTGCATTCTAGATGTTATGTTGCCACTGTTAAGCCCTTAAAGTTTTTATTATTCTGCTTTCTAATTATTAAACTAATTCTGTAGTGGTATAATAACAAAGATTTGTGGGAGGAAAGATATACAGCCCTAAGGCAAAAATATATAGCAGTGCATTTTATAGCTACATGTTGAAATTGCATTGGAATTGCTAAAATATTTCCAGGTCGTCAAGTCTACTTTAATAAGCTGTCTGCTACTGCTGCTACAGTCTGTGCCAAAACTGCATTTCATGAATAAGTTTTGTTTATATTCCCCCAGCTAAAGATAACATTTCGGGGGCAGAAAAAACATACTTTCAGTCCCAAAAATGTATTTTCCTTTAACTTTTGTTTATTTATTAAGTGCACCTACAGAAAACAATGAACATCCAATACAGGTAGACGGAAAAATACAAGCAACCCGAAAATACCTTGCATAATGATAATGAAGGAGGTTTTCTATCCATCCATCTATCGATCCATCCATCCATCTGGGGTATATAGGAATGGGTTACTATAGAAAATGTGGGGTATATAGGGATCTGGTAAATGCACAGTATAGACTATATATAGTGTGCCATTTCCAAACTTGAAAATAAATTACATATAGCTGATACCATTCCCAGGCCATTATAGTGTGTTGTGTCCAGACCACTAAAGTACCCCACATGTTACAAGCATTGGGGTAGATCCAGAACTCCGCTAGCAATCCGTTTACTAGCATAGCGTATTTATGCATGCGTACCTTCTATACACTCCCCTTGGTACACCTCTTGAATGTACGTACTTTGATCGATTTCCACTTTACCTTAACTTTTGGCCATGTAATCGCTATCGTCTGCACATGCACGGATGGGCAACACGGACAGCTAAGCACGCCCATACTGTACACTTTAAATGAAAACCCCCGCCTACATTGTGTAATTTAGACGTACTTTTGTCTCACGTAAAATTGGCACGCCCACACGTACGAATTTACGCAACTAATACGCGAATGGCCTACATGCTCAGAGTTACGTAGCGTATCATCTGTCGTGCGCATGTGCAGTACATACAAAATCACGATTTTAGGTGTCCGCAAGGCGTAAATTCGCACAGAAGCGTTGTTCTGGATCTGGGCCATTGTTCTAATGATCCAATGTCCATTAATCAACACTTTTATTAGGGGTGGAGGGAGAGAGAGAGAGTCCCATATGTAAACGCTATTCCCTACTGAGAACGATAATATTGGTATTAAAAATAAACATTACTGGAGTCAAAGATGATTCCTCTAGCAAAGAGCCAATATACAATAATTCTTCCAAGTACCATGTACATGTGTCACAAAAGTCTCAAATACCCGATAACTATGGGACATGGAATATGCTATAGCCATCATTTTACTAGATCCCAGCATATATGCTTAAGTATAACTATATGCAGACACAAAGCTTAATTTTAATGCTAAACCATTATACTGTAAGCGCAGAATTCCCAGGTCTGCAGTACACAATCCTGTAATTGGGAAGCACATCCTCCCTTATGCCTATCTTGTACAGAAAAGGTGTTGCTCATCCAAACACACATGCGGTCCCTTAGGAGCTAATTTCACCAATTCCTTCACTTAGACGTTCCATTCAGCTTCTTTTTCTAGTTTAGCTACATCCAAATAGAGGTTCATAGGGATATGGTCAATGATGATGTAGATAACCAATCCATGTTATATCTAAGCTACAGATAATGGGCTGGATCCAGACTTAAGTAAGTGCTTGAAATTAGTTACTCCTGGGCTAAACCATGTTGGTTGCAGGGGAGTCATATTTCATCTGTTGCAAACAGTATTAGATCCAGCCCAATGTTTTTCAACTGGTTGATCTTCTGTTTCTAGCGCTTGTATGGTAAAAGAATGGTGCTTCATCTTTCTTTCCTTTTACTGTCTATTAGTCTCCCCAACATAAAGCTTTGCACATGAACTACAAAACGTCTGGTTTATACATGCAAAAGTAGAAAAGGAATTTTCCCCTGTACTAGGGTGTGTAATAGTTACCATTATCCAAATCATTTTAAGTGGTGCCTGCATTTAAAGCTGCCATTGATAACGTGGGTGAAAGTAATTATGAGATATGTGAAACCACACACTCTCCTGTACATTGATAGAGGCCATCTGCAAATAGCTCTGATTTGCCTTTCCTCAAGAGAAAAACATCATCTACGTATTGGGTTTAGAAGATGATTTACTGTTTTAGGATTAACAAAAAACGATCCGAACTTCCACGCTGTCCACATTAAATGTTGGTGGCGCAAAAGTTTTAAGTTAGGACCTCCATTCACCCGTACAGAAGGCTGGATCTAGCGGAGCTCTAAGCGCAACACAACTACCTTTCGCCTGGATATAAAATTGGCATCAGAGATTAAAAGTTACAGACCAAGGTAAGCGTCTACAAAAGGGATGAATATCAGAAGCATTACAGTAAGGATTATCAAATACCTTTGATGGGGGATGCTTTTATACAGACTGCTAACATTCCTTTGTGCGCATGGACCTGTAATTATACAAGTATCCCTTTTCATAGGGGTTTGGAAGCTACAAGGGTTTCGATTACCAATAATCCGTGCAGTGTAAATTAATCTCTTTTATGGTTGATTATATGATGCTGAATCATGCTCAGAACACTTAAAGCCAAATTCTGCCAAAGGAATGTTTGAAATTCCAGGCCTAAATAATGAACGGCTGATGAAGTCTGCTGCTTGTGAAAAGTTCTCCTCTCTACTCCTGCTTTCTCTAGGGAACAGTTGATAATAAGAGGTTAAGAGCCATAATATTGATCCAGATCCAGACTTAATTATATGTTTCACGTAGACTTCACGTACACTTCCCCTGTATGTACAGGTCTACCTCATGCAGAACCCTGCCTTAAGATTTCCGCATGCGAGGGCCATGCACAGAATGGAAGATTGTACGTAAGAGCTTTGGTATACCCTTACTGTAATTCCTGTGCCCACACCATGCATATTTTGTATCTGCACGAAATGCAGCACTGTTGTGTACATAAATCAATTTACAGAGTCTTACCTAATTCTGGATCTGGCCCATTGTATCTAGAAAATTGGTACCAGCAGAAAAGTAGGAATACTGAGTTATTCAGGTTCAAACATCGGAGCAAATTAGCATAATTTGTCTCTGATTCCGCTGGCAGCAAGCTCTTGGCAACATTAGTCCTGTGATAGTCAAGGCAAGATATAGACACTACTGTGAACATGTGTGAAGGTTGTGGTGTGTAATGTCCTTGGGCTGGATCCAGACTTAGGACCTGATTCACACTTCAGTGTGTCACACCTGGGCTAAACCATGTTGATTGCAGGGGAGTCATATTTCATCTGTTGCAAACAGTATTAGTGCTGAGAGGTGATATTTCCCAGCCCAAGTCTAAATAACAGTGTAATAGTAAAGCTGGTCAGTATCTGTGTGCAGTAAGCAATTCAAAGATGTATCCCTGCATGCAAAGAATACAATTAAATTCATTCCCCCTGCAATCAACATGGTTTTGCCCAGAAGTGACTTTAAGTTCTTATTTTAAGAAGATTCTTAAGTGTGAATCAGGTCCTTAGTAAGTAAGTGCTTGAAATTAAGAGAGGAATGTTACACCTGGGCAAAACCATGATGATTTCAGGGGGAGTCAAGTTAATTGCATTCTTTGCATGCAGGGATATATCTTTGAATTGCTTACTGCACACAGGTACTGACCAGCTTTACTATTACACTGTTATTTAAACTTGATCTGGGAAACATCACCTCTCATCTCTAATACTGTTTGCAACAGATGAAATATGACTCCCCTGCAATCAACATGGTTTAACCCAGGAGTAACTTTCCTCTCTTAATTTCAAGCACTTACTTAAGTGGGGATCCAGCCCCTTATTCTTAAGCGAGCTAAAAGCAAGGCAATGGAATAGGATTATTTTTAACTGGGATATCACGTCGACCATATGTCAACCTGATATGCCTAGTAGACATATTTAATGTAGTGGTGAGCAATGAAACAGTCACTTAAATAATGACGGTAACTGGAAGTTTGTCTGTCATGGAGCATATGCTAAAGTCTGGTCCTCTGAATCAGCTGAGGGGCTGGTACAAATAGCGGAAGACCGTTTTAAGGCTACGATATGCTCTGATTAAATGATAATTGGCTTATGTCACAAAGTTCACATCTAAATACTGTAGCTCTGTGCTAAATCAGTATAGATGGCTTTACTTTTTTTTTTTAAATATCCTTAACGTGCTCCTTCTTTTACAGTCACCACAACATCCCCTTTATACAATGACATATTTTGCCTTGTGGGTGTATATGTGCATTCATTGCAAAATATGTTGATCTGCATATGTTTCCATTATTTATTTTTTAACTTGCTCATTTGTACATTGTACTTCGAGTGAACTTCATTTTTCTATGAATAAGTTTAAGAGAAGTTAAATTGTGTAAAAAAAATATACAAAAGCAAAACCACCATTAACCGTTTACACTAGAAAATTGCAAAAAAAATCCCCTTTAATTTTCCATGATATTGGGTATATTCTTAATTATCTTGGAGCTTACATGTCAAATTTATATTTTAATTGTCTAATCCTTAAAAAACAACAACAACAAAAAAAACAGAACAAAGGCTATATGGCTATATTGTTCTATTGTTCACCTCTTCTGTGTTTGGTATATCATTCAGTTTACCGACATTCATACAATCAACAACATTAGGTTGAAAATATATGGATGTGGACAACAACGATGAAAACACTGAACTCCATAGTATTATTATAGCAACTTTAGCGGTGTCAACGGTTAAACACCAGATAAAATCTGCATCTTAACCCTAACCAAAGCCTAACCCTAATTACATTGAGTACTCATCCCAATCGAGTCCCTGTGAATTTTTATCATTGACATTGAAATTTTAATGTAAACTGTCAGCAATGCTGAACAGCTAACGTTATATAGTAAGTGTTCAGGTAAAAATCAGACCTCCAAAAACCCCACAATTAAACGTTAAAGTTCCATAAATGTAATGCAAAATTGGCGTTGTAAAAACAGCAAGATAAGGCATGATAAATACATCACTATAGTGCACACTTATTAGTGTGTTTATTTATTCTGCACGCCATTACTCAGTGCCACATTAGTAAATTATGTTATCTATATCAACCATTATGGTACGGCATTCATTCCATGAATTTTAAACAAAAAGTTACACGGGCAGCGAAGAACAATATTTAGTGTTCTGGACTTTTAACATTCTTTTGTTGTAAAATGAATAAACATCATTACTGTAAAACTCGATTTTACTTTATAAATCAAGCCAAATAGGAAAACATGCTAGTAATAGTCACAGAATAACAGAGTTATGGCCGCTATTTTAAAATGACCATACACATAATTAATATATATATATTGATCCGTACCTCTGACAAGACATTTCACATCTCTTAGTTCTGGATAGAGCTGATTAAGTGGACTGAAGACTTGTATGAAGTTATTTCTATTTAATGGCAATTCAGAATTGAATGTAAAATAAAGAGTAAATCTGTTTATTGACAAACCAATTGTATTGGGCAGGTGTAATGCTCCTCATTAAACTGGAAAGGATACAATCCCCGTAAATGATTTCATTAACTAACCAGAGGGGACCAGCGGGAGAGAATGAGGAAATTAGTACATGGGCTAGATAATCATCTTCATTGGCCTAGGCCTCAGACAACATCTTCTTGCCAAGACTGGCAAACATACAAACAGAGCAGAATCTTTTACATGTCTGCACCTGTAGAGGGATGGAATACTCACTCTTTTTTTCATCTTGACTGCTTGCTGGACTCCGTCTCCAACTGCCTCACCTGCAAGAGACACTTACCTCTTGTGTCCTGTTTCCTTATCTCCACCATGAGTGACCTCCTATCACTTGCCTAACCAGGGCCTAGCACCCTCTATCCAGTTACCAAAATATAGCAGTCTCCATGGCCTTTTCCAGCCTGGTGCTACCTATTACAGGGTATTAACACCTCCTATCACATGACCATGACCCTATAACCATGGTCTGGTAACCTCCCTATTATACAAGGCCTCATGTGCTACTTACCAATCAGGCCTATAACTAGGGTCTAGTGCTTGCTAGCCAATATGGGCCTAGTGGCCAAACCTAACAAGGACCTACTGCCCTTCTCTAACCCAGAATCTGGTACCCTGTAATGTTAAAGGACCTAGTGATACTAATTACCTATAGAGCCTAATGCACTTTTCAACAGAAGCCTTTTGTCTGGGTCAACTTGACAGCCTACATGACAAGTTTTTCCTGCCAATGAACACTTTTTCTTTTGTATAAATAACATTTCATTTTATTAGCTTGTAGATGTTAAAAAAAAAACTGGTAACACTCTGGGCCGGATCCAGACCCAAACATGCGTCCGATGGTGTATGATCTTCGCGTTGGTTCACACTGCTCATGCTCAGTACAAATGCGCACGCAACTGCGGCAATCCAGAACTGAACTGAAGTCAAGGATGCTGCCGACGTGGCAGCTGTGTAACTTCTGAACGCAGTGCTAAATGTTTAGGAATGCGGCCTATGCAATGTGCTGTGTGTTGGTTTAAAAAAAACAAACAAACAAACAACCATTTCCCACACATTTCATTTTCATTTAATTTGATATTTTCATTTAATTTTAGAACCTATGCATTGTAAATGAGATGCTCACATGAAGCATAACTACCACTTCCGTGATAGTATACATACCAGTGAAGTCACTTTTGAGAAAGGGCCAGCCCCGAAATGCGTTAAGGATCCTCCGGTACACGCGATCCAGGAACTCCCCTACCGAGGTCTCATTGCGGTTTTCCCAGGACATTCTATCACAGCCAGGACGTCCAATATTGCTGTCTACCTGGGGGGGAAGCACTCAGCACTTTCTGCTATGGGACTTTTTCCTGTCCTTTGATCGCACTTTATTGGTTTTAATATTGTAACCCATTTTTTTTAATGAATTTTGTGTGTATACTAATTATGGATAATATTATGAATTAAAGGTGTATTTATTCATTATTTTAATCTGTTTCCAATATATAACTATTCAATAAATAACTATTTATTTATACCTATGTCTCATGTTTATTGGTACTATGTCTTTTAAATATATTTAATTTTTTCTATGTGTATCTTTCCATGGAAAATCCTTTCATTGAGGACTATGTGAGAGACTGTACACATCCTATTCATCATATCTCCTAAGACTTTATACACTTACCTGTATGCCACCTAAGAGTGTGATTGGACATTTATTCTTATATATATTGTGTTTAATATTGCTACTACTTTATAAGAAGGTTCTCTATAACGGCGCGGAATTCCCACCTAATTTCTTTGATTTTATACCAGTGAAGTACCCTGCATTTGTGGTGCATTGACTGTATTACTTCCCCTGGTATCAGGCCGTTTTCTGATGTTAGGTTATGATGCCAATTATTCTGCTATTAGCAGAATGCTGGGTGATGTCACCTCCTGTCTGCTTCTATGACAATACTTGGAATAAAGCATTTATAAAGCTATGTATATGTGTAGTGTTCCTTCCTGAAAGCTGTCAAATGTAACAATGCTTTAGTCACCCAGTGCTTAGCTATACAGAAATAAAATCATTACTGCTAAAGATAGCGAAATATGGTGTGAGCCAAATAATATTGCGGTGCCAAAGAAGATGCATTTGATTAGAAAAGTGGGTAGTAGGCTCTTTCCCAAAGTGGCAGTTCTCAGATTTATGTATTCTTAATGCCCAATTTTCTAAGCTGCGTGAAAGGAGATGTTGCCCATAGCAACCAATCAGATTCTAGCTGACATCTCCACTTTTCCTTTCCCGCAGCTTAGTAAATCTGAGTCAGTTAGTAAATCTCAGTATATCTGAGAGTCTTAGAGTTATCCACAAGTTTTTCCTTTTAATCCACTGTGTATGTTGTAAAGCATAATATTTGGAGCTGTTTTTGTCCGTTTTGGATACACAGATTAGGTTAAGCTGGTTAAACTTTACAATGCTCCAATCATACATCTGTAATAGCCAGACACATTGTAAAGCTTGGTAGATCATGCGATAACTGCCATTTAGCGCTGACATCTTACAGGGTGTACTCAGGGGCGGTGCTAGGTCTTTGGGAACCTCTGACAGCAGGTGCCTTCTGGGGAATTTCCAAGCCCCCTGGTGGGCCAGTCCAACGTTGCGCTGCCCAGCCAGACCTGCCGCCCTAGATGATAGCCTAAGATCGCCTAGTGGTAGCGCCGGCCCTGGGTGTACTCTGCAACGATGCTGCAGAAACATGGAAAATGGCATCACATCATGTGATTGGATTTTTGGGAGCTCCTAATTTTTGAGTTCAATGATGCCAAGAGAAATCTTCAGTGTGTACTGTGTAGTGTTTGTTCTAACAGAGGGTTATGCAAACACTTATAGACAGATTACTGGAAAATATAGTGTAGTGAGTGTTGGCTTTTGAAAATGTAACACCATTAAAAAAAACTAAATCCAAGGCTTTATACTCGACTCTATGCAATAATAATTGGGGCAATCAGATGATATTTCTAGCCATACCATCTTTTTTCTGTGTTTCAAATAACGGGTTTTTGTCAAATACTGCATGATAACCTTGCTGATAATCAGCTGATCTTCCTGGAGACATACGACTAGATCCCTACTACGTATGAGTACAGCAGTAGTGGAGATCCAATAACAGTATCTCTGCAGCATCCTATCTACTGTATAAGCGAGAGGAGTACTGCGAAACCAATAGTTAGTAAGGGCTGAATCCAGCATTTACCATCTTGGTAATGCAGTGCTAGTGCACATGCCACTTACCAAAAGATGTCATGTCCCCTGCTTTTCTACACGTCCTTAACAGTGCTGTCAGATAATATAGGATGGAGCTCTAGAGAAGAGGTTAGGTTCTAATTTTTTTTATTTAACATATATATTATAGAAACAAAATGTGCAGCACTCCCCAGACTAAAATGTCCAAATATTTATTCCATATGCAGTTCCAATGTCTTTCCTCAGGGACAAATATACAAATGACTCACAACACCAGAATAAATAACCTCTAAACCGTGTTGATCCATTCCCCATTGCGCGCTCCATCCTGACTTCCTAACAGTCAAGGCCACAGCTCGATGCACTGTGCGTACCATCAGACTATGCACCATTGATGTGATTAGCATGTATACAATCATCCCACACGACGAAGGTTTATAGGCTACATGTGACTTAATCATAGTGGTCTTGTTTTCTAAGCTGTTGGAGTTAACTCTAGCAAGAAATGTTTTCATGTTTGATGGGAGTTTTTACCTTCCAGTGTCAGGGTGTGCAATGGGCCCCCTGTCGTGCACACACGTGAGGTGAGTGAAGCGGTTTTAGGGCTTATTTATTCTCGTGTTGTGACATTTGTCCCTGAGGAATGAGGTTGGAAACCTTTGAAACGTCGGAACTGCATATGGAATAAAGATTTGTACGTTTTAGTCGGAGTCCTGCACATTTTGTTTTCCATTACTCTGTGAATAATATATATATATATATATGTGTGTGTGTGTGTGTGTGTGTGTGTGTGTTTAGGTTACTGTATTTTTTCTTGCTTGTGTTGCTCTTCACCTTAAATAAACAATTTGTATGGAGAAGAGAAAGCAATCAGCAAGGCTTCAATACTGTAGTAAATACCCTGTAATATACCCTGTAATGTTACAGGGTATATATAATATTGCTGTATGATGTTCTAATTATCACTATTTTAGCAGAGGAACATTGTTGGAAAAATAGCGCTCTGCTGCCTAAATTGTGAGCTTTGAAAAAATCTTTAGGCATTTGAACACAAGGGACCATATTCACAGATAGGAATGCTTTAAGACGGTGTGGATATGCATGTATCCGCACCTATCATAAAGCTTCCTCTCCCTTTTTTTAAGAACATTAAGAGTGCCCAAGAGCTTCCCTAAGTCCCCTTCTTAAAAAGTGGTCTTTCCCCTACCCCACCCTCCCTGGCTCCTTAACATACCTCCCCCTTCCCACTCTTCTTAAATCAGCCCAGAGGCTGCCGGTGCGCGCCTCTTTCCAATGCCTGAAGTCTGTGTGGTCTTTAAAGGCCACACATACTCAATCTACGTACCTAATGGTATGTAGATTGCATAAATGAGCTACGACACGTGTAGTGGCTTATTTCTCAGTATTTAAGAAGCACAAGCTTCCTAAATGTAAACACGGTCCAAGAACTCAAAAAACGTGTATTACTATTTGTCTATACAGATGGTAGAAAACTCCACTGTGAACCAGGTGCTGGTATTTGGGATATTTGCGTTTATGAAAATAAAGATCCCTAAAGCCCTAAAGTTTTCACCACTAATTGACTAAGCTTGACATTCACAGACAAAATGTAAAATATTTGCCAGCTTCTGCTTATCTGAATTGCTACCTCTCATGGTTGAAGCTTGTCCTCTCCATACATTGGTTTTTATCTAATATGGAATCCTTATGAATGTTTGCCGCTCTCCACATAATCTTGTTTAACATGACCCCACACCCCTCTCCCCACAAAAACACAGTTGCTGTTAGATAAAATATTCTGTTATTTTATCTAATATAGAATCCCTATGAAGGTTTGCAATTCTTCAAATAATTTTGTTTAATCCCCACCCCCGTTAGTTTCAATATTTTGTTGTTGTTAAAAGTTAGTTTTTCACCTGCATATTAACTATGCCTATATTTAGCCATGGGAATAGTAAAGTGAAATATAGTATATAATACAAACCCCTGTACCCATAGGCGTGCGCAGCCTATTTTAATAGGGTGTGCACCACTGGAGGGGCGGACCGCCCATTGGGTGTGTCCATCGTCGCCTATTGGGCGTGTCCATCATCGCCTATTGGGTGTATCTATCTCCCCCTTATTGGGCCTCAATGCAAGCTAAATAATATAGGGAATTTGGTTAATTTGGTTAGACCTATACAGTGCTGTTTTTTTTCCTTGTTTTGTTTATCATCCATAATCTCCCATTTCATCAGCCCCCCCTCCCCTTTATAATTTCAATATCCCTTCATTATCCATAATCTTCCCATTCCTCAGCTCCCCCTCCCCTTTATCAATTCTGTATACCCTCATCATCAGCTCCCCCTCCCCTTTTCCTTGTTTATCATCCATAATCTCCCATTTTATCAGCTCCCCCTCCCCTTTATAATTTCAATATCCCTTCATTATCCATAATCTTCCCTTCCCATAGCTCCCCCTCCCCTTTATCAATTCTGTATACCCTCATCATCAGCTCCCCCTCCCCTTTAT
>WWET01000981.1:287349-304790 GCA_011038615.1 Limnodynastes dumerilii
GATAGGAAAAATCACCTCTCAACTCTAATACTGTTTGCAACAGATGAAATATGACTCCCCTGCAATCAACATGGTTTAGTCCAGGAGTAACTAAGTTCAAGCACTTAACTAGGTCTGGATCAGGCCCATTGTGTTAATTCATAAATCACCTCTCAACTCTAATACTGTTTGCAACAGATGAAATATGACTCCCCTGCAATCAACATGGTTTAGTCCAGGAGTAACTAAGTTCAAGCACTTAACTAGGTCTGGATCAGGCCCATTGTGTTAATTCATAAGATTAAAACATCTCAAATTTCTCAGCAAGAAAACTAGATGTAAGCAGTTAACACATCATGTAATGTGGTGGCCAAGTTGTACATTTTAGAGTACACTGGCCACAAATCCTGACATTTATTGGTTCTTAACAACGGCCTATCCAGATCAACGTCATATTCACATTAAAAAGTTTGGCAGAAAATGCAGTTTAATGGTAAACATGTTTATAACCTGTAACCAGCCAGTTCTGATGAACTAGTTTACTAGTGTTGCCAGGGACAGGGAGGGACTTGATGATGCAAATTGTGTCATCAAGCCCCACCCCCCATCCCTATGAAACCCCCGAAAGGGGTAATTGATAGCCAAGGGGCGGGGCTTAATGATGCAATTTGCAATTGTGAAGTTAAGCACCGCCCACTGCATGCATCTATAGCTTCCCTCCGGGATCTCTTGGAGGGAAGCTTTTAAAAGTCGGCAATGCTGGTTTAAAATAAGGAACTAAATCATTTCTGTGGTTATCAGATTCAAGCCAAAGACTAGTTTGGCCCTTAACCAGTCAGTGACAATGAGCGGGCTGAATGGAATTTGTCATGTGATTCATTTACACCACAGTATAAAAATAATATTTTTTGTTGTAAAGAAGTGTCTGCGGTTTTGGTTTTAAGCATGATAGTGACAGAAAGACAGCAAAACAGCCTGAGCATGATAGCCTGGGTGTTTATTTTGAGCAGGTTATTTGACAATGATTTTAATATATTAGTAATACTCTATTTAACATTACATTAACCTCATGTCACAAACACTACAGTTGCTTCAGCATAAAGGCATGTTCAAGACACTTGTGATACCAAATGGGAAAGAAGATAATTCTGTTTCAGGTTAGTGAGTACTCTAAAAAGAGGCAGTCTTTAATATTTGAGGTTAGTCTCATAATTTTTAACGTTGAAGGGTTTTTTTGTAATGTAAATATAAATCATGATATATCTGGTGTAATAGTAGTAGAGAAGTAAGAGTTAATTGTCTTATTAGTTAACCGTTATGTAAGGTGATTTGAAACTTATGAATATGGGGGGTAAAGCTGACTCACTGAGTGACTGCCCTTTTTGGACCTAAAGGCAAAACATTAGCTGCTGTCCCACATGCAGGAAATGAGAGCAAATCACGTATCACTGGAGAGAACCGTTACAATAAAGTTGTCTCAGTTATGTACTGTTAATTGTAGATGTTTAAGCTGAATGGAAATTACAGCCAACATTTACTGTAGAAAGAGGTTAATTATATAACATTGTTGAAACAATTTTAGTCAAAACATAGCTTTTTATCTTAAGAAAGCTTTGAGACAGATACTACGTGAGAACTGGCGAAATGAAGTTGCCATATGAATTATTTGATAAACATTCATACACCCAGTATGTATTGAGCAAGGCCAATTGCATGGTGCCCATTTATGTCAACAAATTCAGTGACTTCTTGTATTTTGCCAATTTAGTTGGAGAGATGTCTCCAGCAAATGAATCAGTAATAGATGCCAATTCACCAAGTAATTGTTGAATAACTAACACCAATTTAGAAATATGGTTATTCTAGTGTCTGTATTAATCACTGGAACAACGTTGCTATAACATTATTTTATCATACAAAAACATTTTTTGTGAGTTCAATAGTACAAATAGTGAAATATGTTTAAGCATTGGTATAATAATAAAATTCATGCAAGTACACCAGCATCATGCAAGCGCAGATGAACAGTGTATCCGGTAATCCAGTAAATAACTACAAAACTATTTAGAAGAGTGTTATTCAATAACCGAAATGTGTTTCAGGTGGAATTTCCTTATTAAAGGATTAGCACTTAAGTTTTAGGGTATAGGTTGCTAGAAGTTCTTAAAGTTTCCCACTAGAGGATCTAAACACACATTTTTATTTTACTGATGGGATTTGGAGGTTTCTGAAATATTTTCAGAATTATAACTAAAGATCTGATATAATCACATTCATTGACTCCTCCCCGGCTAATCTAAATCCCTCCCCCCTCCCACTTCTACCTAAACACTCCCCGAGGCAGCTTAAGGCCGCCTTTTTCTTCCTAAACTACTCTAACTGGTACATAGATTGCGTATATGACCTAAGACGCATGCATAGCATGTCATTTCTGAAATATCCGCACCAAAAAAGCAGAAGTTTCTTAGGTGTGAATCAGGTCATAAGCACCTAATAAGTCTTAAATGGCAGAAGTAACATAGGGCTGGATCCTAATTTATGCTAAGGTGGCATTATCCATATCTATCCTTGTTTGTGTTATGATGGTGGGGTTTAGTGGCACAGGCATTAGGCAGAGCATTTGGAGGAGATTTTATTACTTCTGGCTATGGACGTTGTGCGACCCATTCAAGTAAATGACTGTAGTTCAATTATTTCAAATGTAGCCAAATAGTCTTAATTGTACTGCAATGGAGCTGGATCCTAGAGAGTGATATTCCCAGATTTCTGCTCACAGTATTAGCTTCTTTTGCTCAAGTAGAGTCTTCCAATTCTCCCAAGAAGTGCCTGGGGGGGTTATTACCGTTCAAAAATGCTGAACAGTATTTCTGTAAAAAGACATGAAGGAAAAAGTACATATTGTACCAATGCTACACATTAACCTTTTTGTTTTGGAATTATAATGGTGTGAAGACGTTTTGTATAAGTATGAAGTCTTATGTTGGGCGTTGGTGAGGAAATCCTGCAGCTGATAACACACTGATTAGATAGAATGCTTAAAAAACACAATGTGCTTTAGGTAGTAGACGCCAATTGGGCTCATTGACTGATGATCTTAATAAATCTAATTCATTTATGATGCTAAGTAATATGTACTAATACTGGTACTCTGTTTGTATGCAATTTATATATTTTAGAGTTAAGTGAATATTTTAATACACAAGCTGGTTTGTTCTTAAGGCCTTGTCAACTTAATTTACTTGTGCGTTGAGTAGGTTAGCCTCATGAGTAATCCAAAGGTCTACTCATGAAATGTTACAGATGGCATCCTCAAATTTCAGGTTTTGGAAAATAACGTTTAAAACACCCATACATTAAAGTAAATAGTTCATAAATAAAACAAAAATAATTAACTGCTTATTCGTTTATTTCTTATAAATGAATGCTGTGACCAGCACTACTTTTTATCTTGGTCTGTTCCATGGTCTCCAAGATAATGTTCTCAGCTCCTGGTTACTGTTGATTACAACACCATACTTTAAGATGACCACATAGGCCCCAATTCACACCTAAGAAGCAGAGGCTTCTTAGGTGCTTGAGTGGCTGATTTTTGCCACTGGGCATGCATAGTCAGTGTGACTACGAAATCCACGTAGCCCCTAGACACAGATAAGAGTGAGTTGGGTGCGGTCAGATGTGCACTTAACTCACTCTTGCAGCCCCCGTTTTTAATTACCTTATGGCACTTACGAGTGTCATAGGGCTACCTTAACACTCCGTGCAATGTCCGTACGGACATTGCACTTCCCCGCCTCCCACCCATCCTCCCCAGCTAATCTAAATGCCTCCCCCCTCCAACTTCTGGCTAAAAACGCCCCGAGGCAGCATAATGCCGCCTCTTTCTACAGATATCGATGCGTACGTAGATAGCGTAAATTACCTACTACGCATTCGCAGTAGGTCATTTCAGACACACGCATTTAAGAAGCCATAGCTTCTTAAGTGTGAATCAGGTCCATAGTTTTTTTTAGGTGAAAGGAGGTGTGCCATGGCAGCTTCCTTGGAAAATGAGGTAAAGTGAGTGGGAGGAGGGATGTAGATTAGGCTGGGAGGGAGGTCTGTGGATTGTCTGTGCGTATTTTTGGTCCTTAAGAGGGAAAATACGCACAGAGACTTAAGGTTGCATTTGTCACTCGAAAGTGCCATTAGGCACTTAAAAACGGGGGCAGGGTAGGGGACCGGACAAGTAGGTGCGGATACATGTGTGTCCGTGTGTACATGTGTGACCTGATCCTTTGATTCCACTGGTCAACAAAATCTTTTTTTTTTGCTTTATTCCACAAGAGATATTAAGTGCATTTAATAGTAGTTTCTGTGCTGAAATCATGTTAGGATTGATGAGTGAGACCCAGTTCAAGTTTACAACATTGGGCCGGATCCAGAACTACGTCCGTCTTCCATAGACGGACGTAATTCAATGAACAATAGCTACTGCACATGCGTACCAAAACGATACGCAGATTACGTACAATAGCTACTATGCATGCGCAGTAGCTATTGTTCATTGAATTACGTCCGTCTATGGAAGACGGACGTAGTTCTGGATCCGGCCCATTATGTTTATTAACAATACAGATATAGTAAACAATTAACGCACCTAAACTGTTGATGCATAGGACTTTCTGCTGTTATTTGCCCCAGGAACATCCTTTTTAAGGTACCAAAAGTAGTCATCCAGCATACTTGGACACTATTGCCCTGATACCGATTTTCCATTATGGAAATGTCCTGGTGGAACTCATTTTATTCAAGCTTAAGCTCCTGCTTCTTAAGAATGGTCTTTTAAGAAATTACCTACTTTGCATGCGTAGTAGGTCATTTACGCAATCTACGTACCATTTAGGTTGAGTATTTAAAGACCTTTAAAGACCGCATTTAGATATTTAAGAAGGAAGATGCATACCATCCTTTTTTACGCAGAGTGGGTGGGTGGAGGGATTTAAATTAGCCAGAGAGGGTTGTGAGGAAGGGATCTTCTATCTTCGAGAGTGTTTTCCTTCTTAAGAAGGAAAATATGAACTGTTAGTTAAGGAAGCCCTATAGCACTCTTATGTTCCATAAGTATCCTAAAAATGTGGTCAGGTTGCGGGGGAGGTCAGCTAACACAACGGGTGGCTGCATTCTGATAAATAATTATTGGTACTAAGTATGCGTAAGACAGCTGGTTTTATTAAATTTGGATCTGGCCCATAATAGCTACATTTTTAGCTTATAATATAATTAACCATAGTTTTTGTAGTGTTGATGTTTAGATCATTAGCTCTTCTTAGGAAGGGAATGAAAAATATGTGTTCTATGAAGCTTTGGATAATAGGCTGACTTGTCTGTTGTCAAGATGTGTACATATATACCAACTTGTAACATGATGACGGGTGTGGTGAAACAGTGTGATACAACGGTATAAAACCAAAACTTGTAGCATGGTACTAACTGAGAAAATAGTAATTGCGATAGAGGTTATAGGGGACGATCAATATTTAAATGGCATTTTCAAGTCACAAGGGGTGTTTTAAAATGGATGTCTATAATGGTGGCATCAGTGAGGCATATCTATGTTTTGCTCAAGTCCCTTTTAGCAGTTTTAGATACTTATTCACATTAAATGATCTAGCAAGCTGTATATGTAAATATACACACCTTGCTCTGTGTCACTGGGTAAGAAATTGTCAAATCAGCTGGACAACTTAATGCAGCATCAACAAGGATGCCAAAATAACAATGGTCTCAGATCCGAAGACATACATCTAGCTCTGGACGTCAGCACAGTACTAGTTGGCATGCCTGCTTTGTTGAGTATTGAACTACATGCTGGTAAAAGATATCACTTCAAAGCTTTTGTGTTATAAGCATCGGTATTGTTTGACAAATTGTTTGCTGAGGATGCCAGTAAATTTCCTTAATACACCTTTTCTCTGTCTTTGAATACGTTTCCTAGAAATATACCATTGCTTATTAGAATGAATCCTGTATGTATAGCAAATTGCAGATGGGATGTAATTCTTGGCCCTTTAGTAGAGAAAACTTAAGAGGTTATACATCCTAATGAAAGGGCTGTGGAAATTAAATAAGTGAATGAAATCTATTTGTGGCACTTGATCAAGGGAAACTGTGCAGCATTGAGGAAATAAAGTTTTATTTGAGGAATCACTTGAGTTCAAAATCACTGTATAATCCCTTGGATTTCATGGTGTCCGGCTTGTAAATCACCCTCTTTCCTGTTTTCAGTAGGTCTGATTTGTTATCCATTTTTCTCCAATTGCCTGGTACAGATTTTAGTTAAAAGAAAGCTGGTGTATCTGTTTGACATGGTTAGATATTAAATGTGTTTCCAGCCCCTTCCTTAGGTGTTTTGACCACCGTTCTTTAAGACTCCTCATGGTTTTACCAAGATATTATTTTCTGCACTGGTGTTCAAAATCATAAATACAGTTTTTGCTGTTACAGATGATAAAGTCTGAAATTTCAGTATTATGTTTTAACCAGTGCTGGAGAATATGAATTAGGTGACTTTATTATTTTTAACTATACTATTTTTAGGCTGGCACATGCCACATCTATAGAAGCCTCTGAATTTTATTTGTTGCATTTTTTTCTTCTTAGGTGTTGTTTCTTCCACCTATTGAACTATCGTGGGAGCATACCTGTAAATGAAGGATGGCTTCTCTTCAACAATCCATCCAAAGATGGATCTCTTTTTAGGAGCTTCCAATGTTTCTTGTTTTTTTTCTATTTGTTTCTGTTGAGGGTTATTTTGGGTTGTAAAGGGTAAGTTGTTTGTCCATTTATTTTTATTTTTGTCATTTGAATTATTGGATTGCCTTTCAAAACAGTTTCTATCATCTTGTCCAGCTTCATGTATGCAAAATTGTATTGTGTCCTCTCCCTCCTTTTTAAATAAACATAACATTGTCACTCTATCTGTGCCACATTACAAGGCTCATTTTCAGCATATCCCTCTCCTATATTCTGGTGCCTTCCCAGCAATAAACAAATTGGCATCCCTTGGGGCGAGACATGTTACCATGGCAGTCCCCTTCTTTTTGGTGTGATAATTGTCCCTTAAACTAAAATACATTTTTGGCAAGAATACAGTTGATTGCATCCAGATGGAAGTTTTTCCGTTCTTCTGGGATATCTTCATCTTTGAGGAAATATTAAACCCTTTGTGTGTTCAATGACACTGCGCTGACTCATGCTTTTAACATGTTAAAAGTTATAATTGATGGAGATGAAATAGAATAGTTTGGTGGTGATGGATTCAATGTCTTCTACAATTGGTATATTTTAGGTATGAAATAAATTACAGGTTTACTTGGGTTGTTGGTTATAATGAATTTGTTTTCTTTTTGGACATAGCACCTTTCATAGGTGTCAAGAAGTTTTGAAGATTTTATTTTTTGGGGGTCCATTTTTAATATTGATATGTTTCCTGGCAGTTTCCAGCAGTTTATGCATTGTATTTCTCATTATCACATCTCCTCTTCCCTCTCCCATTTGTTCGCTGGTCTTATATTTCCTTCTTTTGTCTACAAGTTTTCACTATCCTCTTAAACAAGTTTTTCAAAGGTTTCAATCAATTGACTTTTACAGTAGATAAGGATGATGTTGATTTTCTTCTTGAATGTGTCCTCTAGCTTTTTTTTTTTGTTTTGTCCATCCTTAGTCTTAAAAACTTCTTTAGGGCCATCTTTCTGGTAAATTTTTGGACATCTATTACTTTGTCAAAGTATTGATTTTATTAGGTGGGGGGAGGGGGAATTTAAGTTCTTTCTTTAGGATTTTTATTTTCATTTCCATTAAACTGTGTGATCTTAATATATGTATTTTTGGTTCTCTACTATTTTTTACCCTCTGGTTCAGGACCATGTCTCAGGGTTTTTTATTTCTGTTGTTTTTTATTCTTCTGGGCCCTTTTTGGTAATTTTTCTTGTCCCTCCTCTTTTGCCTCTTTTTTTTTCTTCCATCAGCGTCTTGGATAAAACAGGTTAGTTGATGTGCAAGGTGGAATTTCTTATTTGTTATTTATTTACAAATATTTTTTTAGGTGGGGGAAGGTTCCTGTTTTTCCACTCTTTGCCATGCTTCCTCAGCTCTTCTAAGAGATGTCTAATTTGGTCCAAAAGTTTTTTGTACTTTTTAATGTGCTTTTCTTTGATATTGTTCTCTGGGGGAAGTAAAGATCATCTATGTCCTTAGTTCTGTAGTCGATGTAATTGTGTCTTCTATTTCTCCCATTGAAATCCTTTTGATTTCTTTATTTCCCATGAATTTTTGGATGTTCCATGATCCCTTCATTGTATATAGTTCCTCTTAGTTTTTTCCTTCTATCCTGGATATAGATCTAGTTTCATATTTTGATTTGATACTTTATTCTTTGCTTTTTTTGTTACATCACGTATTGTGTGCCTGTGGCAGAATCCTGTTTGTCTCTTTGGTATTTCCTTTGTTTTTATCCTTTATAATTCTTTGTTTCTTAGTTGTTGTGGTTATAACGGATTCCTCTAATTCCTTAAATTTTAACATTTCTGTAAATGGACTTGAAAAACCCACCATTAATGACCTAGATTAATCAAGGGGTAATTTGAACATAACTTCCCATATAATTGTCGGGTTTTCAGGATTTTTTGCCGGCGCCTCCAATAGTTAAAGGGGATCTCATCATCGCACAATGAATTCTGTGTGGTCTTGCTAGGGTAAAATTACATATTTTTTTCCTTGTGAAATTAAAAGCAGCATTCATCCAAGGGGCAATAAATAATCTTGATATTAAAAGGAGTCCTGAATCTTAGAAATTAAATCCTACGCAGTATCATGGGAATTTCATACTTTAGAATAAAAAAACATGCTGAAATGTGATTTATTCCTGCTCCAGAGACCCTGAGGATTATATATGAAGAAGTGCGTATTAAAGACCCATTTCATTTGGCTTGTCATCTGTTATTTTCTGTTTGATGGGGAGAAGAAGTTTGATGATTTCCCCACACTTACCACTGAGAGACCCTCATGCTGCTAATATATAATTTTGTACAATAAATTGGCTAGGATGCTGCACAAAAACCCTTTGTGTTTAATTCCTCCCCCCCCCCCCCACTTTCTCAAGTCCCTTTGTTTAAATGTTCTGGCCACAGTGTTTTGAAAGACTCAGCTAACTTTTCAGTGAACTGGAAATGATATAGTACAATGATGAAAAGGTGTTAGAATGGCGTAAGTGTTTTACTGTACTGAGCCCTAATTATCCTTGCCACATACAATACAAAGGGCTCTACTTACAAAGCCCATTTCAATACATTTTGAAGCAGCAATGCCCATTTTCAAGTGGAAACGGGCGTTAACGCATTAAAATGAGGTCATTCATTTTTACAAAACATGGATCGTCATGGAAAACTGCAGTTTCCATGGCAATCCATGTAAACATCATGTGTCTGCCGGCCCGTTCTTCTGAATGCATATTTACTCACTCCACTCCGAGTGTAAAAATAATGCTCTCATCTCAGGATGGTGTTATTGTAGTAATTCCAGTGGTCCCCCCCATATTCCCTTCTTTCTCTCCCCTTAATACCTGTTGTTATGCGGAGGAAAAGGGAGTATGTATCTGGAGACCACTAGAATACACATATATGCATGTAAAATAATAAATTTTAAATAAATAAAAATATTAACTATTATTACAATAATAATAAAATGAAAAAATAAAGAAAGATTTAAAACGTACTTGATCGGCAACACGTCTGTCTCTGAAGATTTCAAAGTAGACATTTTAGTGCCAGGGGCAAAAAGGAAAAATGGTGCCCCCTGCCCCTGAATTCCAAGCCAATTTAACTATAAATAATAACTTACTGGTGCCCCCTTTATAATTGTGCCCCGGGCGGCCGCCCCTATCGCACACCCCTAGTTACGGCCCTGCTGACATGAACACTCTGCGCTGCAAGGAGAAGCGAGCAAAGGTAACTTCACTTCAAGATGCTATTGTTTCTAAATAGAGCCCAAAGACTCTTCTGCATGTTTGTCTTTCTGCCATAAACAAGGAGGCGATTGCTGAGTCCTTACTCTTATATATAAGTAGGTGGAAGGCCTGCATCTAACATGCTTTTGGTTAATATTGAACAGTACCAGGGACAAATTTTGTAATTCAGGAAATTTGTGTTTGTTAAATAAATGGCAGTTTATAGATTAACTCTACGAAACCATCAGTGATCACAGCAGCTCAGGTTTGTTTTATTATAGTAATGAGGACAAGGCTCCAATTATCATGAAAAGTATTATAATGTAAGAGGGATATAGATGCATATAAGAGGCCATTATGTAGTAAGTTACTAAGGCTTTGAAACACTCCAGAAAGTAGCCACATTTGGTTATCCTATTAAGTTCCCCTATGCTGGAATACTATGATGCTTGTATATTATATGGTTCCTATAAAACAAAGCAGACAGTTTTACAGTAATGTGACATGTTACTCACTGACTTCTTGTCTTTGCCTTGTGTTTGCTTAGCAAAAGTAATCAACTTACCGAGCATTTTATGATATGGAACTGGATTCCTAAAATAAAAGCACGGCTCAAAAAGAGAAATGAAGGAAAATCAATTGAATGAATACAGTCTGCTCCTATAAATCTCATAATATACATAGAACATTTTTAATCAGACCCCTCCCCTGTAAACTTGATTTGAACCCTTTCATTAGATAGTCATCCTTTCAGATACATGTCGCTATTACTGAAATTTTTTAATCACGGATCTGATGTTTTAATTTCTTGTGTTATAGCAGTAATATCTTGCTAGACTTGATAACTGTTTTAGTATATTTTTATGTATCAAAGTAGTTAAAAAATAAAAAGAATTAAAGTAAAATTTTAATAAAATTGTCATTATATATGTTGTATATCAAGTATAAGTAACGGCAGTGGAGTAAAATGATTATAGCTGTGTACCAAATCTCTGAACGCAGCACAAGTGGGCAGAGCCGTAACTAGAAATTTTAGCACAAGGGGCAAAAATGTTGCCCCCTGACTTCCGAGCCAATTTAACCATAAATATTAACTTATTGGTGCCCCCTTAAGATTTTCACCTTGTGCGGCCGCCCCTATCGCACACCCCTAGTTACGGCCCTGCAAGTGCGGTCCCGGACAGCTGTATCCATGCATCTGTCAGAATGCTTCACTAACCACTCTCTTCATTTGCATGGACTTCTGACCCCAGTATTCCACCTTAATGTTTCTGACTTGCTTGCAGATAAAATGGAAGCTGGAATGGTACACAGTATGATAGCTGCCTATACTGTAAATTGTAATACTAAGCTCCATCCACTTGTGAGCACAAACCAGCCCCCCTATTGGATGCTGTCATAAGTCCTTAGTGGATAGGATTCTGATTGGGTTGTGTGGATGCTAGAGAATGCGCAAAAAGCTTAATCATATTATTTACGATCCGACCACACAGGGCCATTGTAAGAAGTCTGGATCCAGTCCTATGAGGTTATAGCACCTGATTATGGGGCCACTACACTAATATAACACAGGACATTATTCTAAGAACATAGGCCCGGATTCTCACTTGCGATTTTTTCTTTATATGAGCGTAGTTTTAGGTGCAGAGCTACTACACGTGCGTAGTAGCTCTTCTACGCTATTTACATAACTTTACGTAATGTAGATTGCATAAATGCCACATTTACGCAATCTATATAACGTAAAGTTATGTAGATAGCATAGAAGACTTATCACGCATGCGTAGCTCTGCACCTAAAACTACGCTCGTATCAAGAAAAAATCGCAAGTGAGAATCCGGGCCATAGTCCTAATACTCTCAATATATACCAGTATTGGAAATTGTTTAGAAACCTACTGACCATTAAAATAATGTTTTGCCCAATATGCCATTTTCCAACAAAGGGGTATTGCATATATGTAAAGGTGTCTCCTTATAAATAATCCAAATATTCTGTGAACTTGTCGCACTTCCCATATTTAACATTGGTTTTGTAGTCAAATCATCTTCATTAAAATGAATTGAACCCAGGTTAGTTCAGTCATGAATGGGCCAGACCAGTAGCTCCTGGGGAAGTCTATAATGCTGGATGCCTGGCAGACGTATATTTTTCAGCTAAATAAAATGACACACTGGTTCAAATTTCCTTTCAGGAAGTTACATCTCTTGAGGAATAATGCAAGCAAGATCAATAAGCCATAAATATAATTTCCTGTCATCAACCAATCATCTAAAGTGGTTACACTGGATATTATTTAAATGCATAAATTAAGTGAGTAGACCTTTCACTTTATTTTAACCACTCCAAAATCTAGAATATTGCTCAAGACCAATTCATATATAACTAGATTACATTTAAGACTAGATAGCTTAAAAGCATAAGTCACCCACAGGTATTCCGAATGGAGCCACCCCCTCCCCTTCATTTGGCACATGTGCCCGTTTTGCAACAACCCACCATGTCCCACTGCCAAGAACTATTAACAACTGAAAATGAAGGATGGTTAATATAAAAGAGGTCACAGACATCAAGTTCAACAATAGGCTCTGCAGAAGGCAAAAACTCAGGCTATGTAATAAAACATTGCATTGCTGCATGTCATGAAATGCTCTCTTATTCATATCATACTATTCCTAAGCAATGTTAATGCCATAGTAATGGTGAATGAATCTTTCCTAGTATATGATCTAATGTGCCATCTCCAAGAATAGAGAATAATATTGCTAAAAGCTTTTATTATTATTTTTTTTTATCAGAGTCTTTTTAGCCACTCAGATAATAGACTTTAGCCCAGCCTTTGTAGAGCTTTTCCACCAACATGGAATTGCTCCCCATAAACACTTCACACTGCTTTCCATTACCTGCAGTGATCTTGTATAGCAAATAACACTGTAGTCAACTACCTAATGGATCTGGTTATTTCTTTTTCCAACAAGCTACCTGTCTCAATGTCCAGGCACTTGACATACCTATCAACATTCTTAATTGGAAAATAGTGACCAATTCCCCCACAATCCAGCCAAAATGTTTTTATTTGCAAGGAAGTGTTGAAAATTATAATGGCCTTCTAAAACTATTGACTATTTATGTAATTTCCTTTTCTTTTCTTTTTGTTATGGTCCCTCTTGTTTCTTGGTGACTACTAATTAATTCATAACATTCCCTTTACATTATTGTGCTTGATTGTTAGTTGTGTTGGAGAATAAGTGAGTGTATTCTTAGATCACTTGAAAAGTGTTCTTAGTGTATTCATACCTGCTTGACTTACCTATCATAGACATTTGTGACATTGTTGACACACATCTGAAAATAAGAGTAAACTTATGATTGGTTTCTGTACAGTTTTATCTTTATAACATGTTACATCATTTTTTTTCCTAACTTGTTTTTAAGCAGTAACAAGCAAAAGAAACATATAGCAATAGCAACAAAATGATCCATGGCCTGTGTCACAAAACATACCAAGAAAGGCTAGAAGACCTAAACGTATAGCTTGGAGCAGAGAAGGTAGAGGGGGACATGATAGCAGCTTTCACATATATCAAGGGTTGTGACTGTTTAGAGGAGGGTGGCATTTTTCAAAAGAAGAGGTGTAATAGAACATGAGGGAATGAGGGTGGTAGATTTAGAGGAAATGTGTGGAAAAATTTACTTCAATGAAAGGGTGATGATAGATAGGTGGTTGAGGCTAATACAGTAGAACAGTTAAACGTGCTTGGGATAAATATAAGGATATCCTAAATCTCAAACTATTTTGAGGGTAAATAGGGTCTAGAGTCAGTATAGTTTAAAACAACTGCACAGACTGGATGGGCCATGTGGCTCTTATCTGCCGTCACTTTCTATGTAATAGCGTTAGATTTAAGAGACATGAGATTTATCTTCCCTTTGCAGTTCATTTTATGTACTGTATGACCTAAAAAAAAAACAAATACCATCGGCACTTGATTAACATGTCATATTCTATGTTTTTGTGGTGCTATCACGGTTTCCATACATGTGCACATAAACAAATATTTTTTTAAGAAACGTCATGCACAACTCACTAATGTAATATGTTCAGTCTTGTGTCTGGAAAATTCTTAGTAGAGCTTCATCAGTGAAAAGATGACATTCTTTAGCTGCAAATGGGTTAAATGAGGACGCCTGAAGTCAGACAATGTGATTGGGTGGAAGCCGGAAGCATTTTGCTTCTTAGCTTCAGTACTTAGCTAGATACTTGTTTATTATGAAATGGATTTAAATGATTGCATAACGTGTCACAACTACAGACTGTATGTATGTGGCTGTTTTGCTGCAAAGGGGTTTGGAAAGGAGGGGGGCTGCATAGCCATAATGTTCTTGAGCTAATGCCAAAGGCTAATCCGTGTGTTTTAGTTTAAAGACATTCATTTCCCAAGCTGTGCATAAACAATGGACGCCCAAGGTCTGACCCCCGGCGGTGCAATACCAGTGAGCTTCCAAAATATGGAGGCACTGTGGTAGTTATACTATGAAAAGCAGTTAACTCTTGCGTGTAATTACTTGTGCCGTACATAGGTTTCGGTAAGTTATGTGGTCTCAGGAGAAAAGCTGAGTAAGAAAATGAAAATACTCTGATTTGTTGCACAAAAAAATAGTTTAACTATGGAATGTGACAATCATTTGTAATCCGGTTTAACAGGCATGGTAGCTACAAAGATCAGTCCTTTAACAAGTACATTAACTCTGCGAGTGCTGTATTATTCATGGCTGTAGAAGGAAATACATATTGTAGGTCTCCTTATTGTACTTGCATAGCTGGTCACAGAAGTCTCAGTAGTAAACACACCATATACTCTGGCAAGTATTTTTGATTTATAGCTTAGAGTGCACCCTTTATCTATAATGGAGGCACACGTCAAACTAAACTTTATCAATTCATTAAAAGTTGCCAATATTACAGAGATGCTTCATGATTAAATATAGTTGTATTTGAAGCACTGCTTCCTGGTGAGTTACTTTCATCTCTCAATATGGCTTCCACTATGCATACCATCCAGCATTTCACTGATAACAAAAGGTACACACTCTTTAGAGGTGGGCATGTCATATAGAGGGGACGTTATATCCCACACCTATGGGGGTGTCTTTCCCAGACACTCACTTTTCACGTAAATGTATCTGTGCTTCTCTGCGCTGGCATTAAAGTCATTATGTGAGTGTCAATGCAGAGAACCACAGAGGAGCTGCCTTTCTCTGAAGCAGTGCTGCTTTAGAGTTGCTAAAGGAAGGTGAACATAGGGGAGAGGGCTTTTATGGGCCAGCACCAGGGGCCCTAGGCGACACAGCCCCCCCCCCCACCACCACGGGGAAAAAAACAACATTTTTTTTAAATGATATATTTATTTATTTAGCAAGGCTGTGTATGTGTTGCTATGGCCA
Source organism: Limnodynastes dumerilii (assembly GCA_011038615.1). Classification (NCBI taxonomy): domain Eukaryota; kingdom Metazoa; phylum Chordata; class Amphibia; order Anura; family Limnodynastidae; genus Limnodynastes; species Limnodynastes dumerilii. Next base: position 302,756 of record WWET01000981.1, read on the forward strand.
TAGCAACACATACACAGTGCCTGAACGCAGCGGTCCATGCACTGTGTATGTGACTACGGTGTCCGGGAAGTAAAGGCCCTGCGCCGGGCCATGGCAGCCAGTACAGTGCCGCCAGGATGATGCGGCACTGTACTGGCTGCTGCGGCCCCGCGGGACCTTATACTTCACATTTGCAGTCCAGTGGTGGCCAGTGGCGGTTGATGGTGCGGTGTAGGCGCAGGGCCCCCTAGGGACACCTGACCCCCGGGACACTAGGCGGCCGCCTATACCGCCTATGCCATGGGCTGCCTCTGGCCAGCACCAACTGTTCACTCCCAGTGCAAGTCACTGCAGCCTTTGGACTGGTACAGGCTGTTAAAAACAGTATATACCTGACCAAAAAGACACACTTGAAGGGTCTGGAGTCTGGACTAGTGTACACAGAACAGGTGCACTTTAAGGCATTGCCCCAGAAATCTTTCATTTTATGTTTGCTAAGGACAAGTGAACAATCCCTCAACTATGTCTATAATTCTATAATCCTTGTATCCAGAGATTAACATGTATAATGTGAATGGAATTCTGTAACTGTTTCCCTGTATTCAGCAATGAAAGAAAGCAACAGAATGAATGCCTGGGTTTATTTGTGGTACATTTTGGGCCCCCTGTGTGGACTGCATCCTGCTATTACATTTTGTATTTGGAGAACTAAATAAATACTATATGTCAACCGTGAAACTGCACTTTATCATGATGATCCTCAAATATTTAAAATATGTCAGATTAAAAAATGAAAATAAATGAAATCGTTATAAATGGATTCTACATTTTATCTGAAAGAAGTCGCATTACGCTACAATTCATAGGAATGCTAGTAGACAGGAATGCATTGTTATCTTTTCTTGTAATTAAAGAACTCAGCCCTTCTACATTCCATTTTAATATAGTCCTTTAAAGTTTTAGGGTGTTAAGCTGTCGCTAAACTATTACAATTATCTGACTAGTGTCGAACTACTACATCATGAAATCAAATATGAATTTTTGTATTCAATCTGCTGCAGTGGCATCATGTATAACTGTATATAACTGGGCTCTATTTACTTGTTTCTCTGACTCTAAGGGCAAGATTCACTAAACGTGATTTTTTGTTGCGATTTTGAATTGCGGGGCATCTCGGCCCATCGCCGCGATTTTCCCACGGTTTCTTTTTTTGGTTCCAAATTCACTAAAACGCGAATTTTTTCAAACACAGGCGATGTGCCACGATGCTTTTAGGGCTAAATCGTGGTGATTTTTTAATGAAAATTAGCCCTTTAAATAATCGCAGCAAATCGTATGCGTGAAAAAAATCCAAATTGCTGCATGGCAGCCATGCTGTAGTCATTGAATTACAAGGATCAGCAAAGGTGATCCTTGTAATTCTGTGTATACAGCATGGCTACACTTGTAGCCATGCAGCGCTCCGTTTACAGTGTGTGTCCCAAAAAAAAAAAACACGACACAGACATTAACCCCTACAAATCTTTAATAAAGTGTTACATGTGTAAAAATATGTAAAAATATGTAAACCTAACTAACATTACCCCCTACGTGTATGCACTTACCTTAGGTGGTCATCTCTCCTAAAATAAGTGGTATACATGAAGTGTTACATGTGTAAAAAATGAATAAAAATATTTTTAAACTCACCATTAGATGTCCGCATCTTGGGACCTTCTCATTTTCTTTAAATTATTAATTCTGTTCTTTTCTTCACGCTTCAAAAATCTTCTTGGCTGGAGATGCCGAAGAAACCTTCAATTCTTGATCACGGCGTCTTCAATATAACTTCCCGGCAGTAGGGGGCGCTGATTATCTTCAGAAGGTGACGTCAGGAACAGTAGAGCTGTCGGGAAGTTATATTGAAGACGCCGGGATCAAGAAAAGAAGGTTTCTACGGCATCTCCAGCCAAGAAGATTTTTGAAGCGTGAAGAAAAGAACAGAATTCATCATTTAAAGAAAATTAGAAGGCTCCCAAGATGCGGACATCTAATGGTGAGTTTAAAAATATTTTTA